>PPHD01006229.1:0-24898 GCA_002909625.1 Bambusicola thoracicus
TTTTTTTTTTTTTTTTCCAAAGCAAGTGGTGTCCTCAGCAGTTACAGTGGACTTTTGTACAGATCACTAGTGGTTCATTGAGTTACTTAGGATGTAATTTATTTAAAAGAAAATCATGATGAGATGTGAAACAAGTGTGCATGTACTTGAAGGGAGGGGTAAAATGAAAACTGTAAGAGTTTGGCGCATTGAAGAATAGTGTTGGATACACTATTTACCTTTTTCCTCTTTTCCTTCCTCCCTCCTTCCTTCCCTATCCCTCCTTCTTCCCTTCTTCCCTCCCTTCAAGTTTGTGCTGCCAAGTGCTCAGGTTACAGATTATGAATATGGGTTAGGAGTTAGTTGAGGTTTGAGAAAAAACTTTAACAACAACTCATCCTCTTCACAGAACATCTTGCTCATTTCTCTTGCTTGAAGTTGGATCTCACTGTGTCTGTAAGAAGAGGAAACTGGATTCCTTTGTATTGTTTTCAGTTGTTTTATTTTCCCTCAATTCCATAGTCACATAGTAAGTGTTAAAGCAGTAGCATATTTTACTGACTGCTGTTTTGTTAATGTTTCTTCAGAGTCTGCATACCAGGTGGTTGATAGCTTTGTTTTATGGATTAAGCATCAAGTCCATGGAAGACTCAGAGTGAAATTCTGTTTTCTATTGTAATGACTACCTTATGAGGAGGGAAGCAAGGTCTGATGAAAGGTGTAGGCAGGACTTGTTACATCGCTTGGTACTATAACAAATTTTGAGCAGACAGCAACAAAAGAGCGAGACAGCATGCAAACCCATCACGATACACATCCTGTGAAGCACCAAGACATCAGCCCATGTTAGCCTGTAGCCCTACAAGGTTCCAGCCTGCTTTCACTGTTCCAGACATAGCACCAAGTAAAGGGTGGTAACTTCTTCCAGCTGTGCATTAATTGTTATCTGGTTTATTGTGGCTTTTCATCAAGTCTCAGGAAGTAGTTTGTACTGAAAGTCAAACAAAGAAATGATAACAGAAGTGAAATCCACCCTTCCTGCCATCATGTATAGGCAATGCAAGGCTACAGCATCTTTTGACTTGCATCTTTGGTGTGCAAAGGCAGGCGAAAATATTCTGCTGAACGATGCACCTTGTTCTTTCTCTGTCAATTCCTACTTCATACATAGGGTTTGTGTAGGTTGATCTCATTGTAAAGACATAGACCTTTATATGTTACTTTAGAAGTCACTTTATTGTTAGGAGAAAGCTGCAAGGAAGAAAAAAGTTCTTTTTTTTCTTCTTCTTTTTTTTTTTTTTTTCCCTCTGCTCTTTGATAAGGTAATTGTTATAGGTCACTGAGAAGCTTTCTGGTACTGAAAATTTGATATTATGTTAAGGATCCTTTCCCTTAAAAAAATAAGTTAAATTTGTAAGCTGATGTCTTTTCCAGACTTAAATCTTCTGAATTTGGGGGTTACTCATAATAAATGGCAGAAGAGAATGATGTTACAATGAGAAACAACTACAGGTGCATGCAAAAATTAGTGCATTATTTGTCAGGAAATATGAATGCTCTTGGATTCTCTAGCAGTCACATTCATCAAAGCCCTTTGTTTATGCTAACATCAGTTCCATGTCTAATTCCTCTTATTGGAAATACGTTTAGTAGCTGGTTTTCACGTTCCGTGAAAACCCTTGAAAATGAAATTGGTACCCTGCAGGGAATTCATTACAGTGATGCAAATCCAGAATAGTTAAGCTGAAGTTGATGATGTTACTTCAGATTTACATATTTGTAAGAGAATACAATCTGGCTCTGCATGCATATGAAATCCCAGCTAGTGTATAACTGGCATGGAAGAGAGTATTTTTTAATGTGAACTTTTATAAATTTTCTCAGATTTTTTTTAAAGGAACGAATGCACACTGGTCAAGTAGCAGACAGTTGTGCTGTTGATTCCAGATTGCATGTGTGTTACTCATAGATCCAGCTGTCTGTCTTCATTCACACCCACCTTTGGAGCCACTGGTCCCTCACACTGGAACAGAAGCGGTTGTGCCTGGAGGGGATGCAGGATTTTGACCACCTTGTTTTTAGTGACTGGACATCTGTTCAGTCAAGTGAAAAAGCTATCAAGGGCAGCAGCAATCAATGAGGTAAGGTGTATGAAATTACGTTTGTCCCTATGTACAGCCAAGAACTTTTTATAACTCAATAGTCTGGGAACAACTGTCTGTATCTTTCAGGAAGATTCCTGTTGACTTCCACTTCAGTTTGTTCCTGACAGATACCTTTTGGACTGGGTCTTGTTACAGTGACTAATACCTTTAGTCCCTAACCCTTGCTTTTGTGAGTGTGCTTTTTTTTCATTAGGAAGGAAATTGAATTTATGTTGAAGTCCTGATGGGTCAAATGTTCACAGCAGCTTTTTCTTCTCCTTCCATTATCACAGCTCCTGTACCAGATAGAGAAAGACAGAGAGCAAATCTTCCTCTTGGAAGATTAAATACTATTTGATCAGAATTTGAGTAAGACATAATGAGGTAGCAGTAATTGCTACTCGCTGCAACTGCATTTAGTCTTAATATTATTTACAGCTGATGAACTGTCATTTTTTTATTTTTCAGATGACAGAGGTTGAAGAGCTAATCCTCAAAATGGATCTGTGATGAATGGCTTGATAATTGGCCACATTCTACACATGATATTCCTCCAAAACTATATTGTTATTTAAGAAATTGATAATCCTGAAACTCTATCCTAACTTTTTTCTTATGATATTGAATAATTTTCTATATACCAACTCTGCTGCTGAGAAAAGAAGTTAGAGGGCTTTTCTGTTCCTTTTTTTTTTCTTTAATGACTTTTATACCAACGTGTTGGTGAGGTTTTAAAATAAATAAATATATTTTTTATTAGTTCTTACAGACATGTTCCTTTCTAGTCTTGCTTTTTGTTGAATGAATGCCTGTAGTCAAATGTCTTGCTGCATATGTTTGACACACCTGCAAACATACTGTACTTTTGTGTGTTTTCCATTTTGCCTCTACAGCTGGGAATAATCAGGCACAATTGAACACTGAATGCTTATTTCAGATCCTCACCAATTCAGGTAACTGGATTTTCAAGGTGATATGAGGGAAGTGAATAGGTTAATTTTTAAGAGAGGAAGGAAGGAGGGACAAGTAAAATTCACCTTTAAAACTATTTAATTATTCTGCTCTCTTTTACCTTTATTTTTGTTGCTTGTTTTTTAACCATCTTTTTACTGCTTTGGCTTTTTCTGTTAAGTATCTTCTGTTCTACTCTATTTGCTTTAAAGACTTCTTGGAAGACCTAGCTGAAATGTTTTGTTTACAAATAAAATAATAGATGTAGTTAATATTATCAATTACCAGAAAAGGGCATTGCAAGGAGTCACCTGAGTTACTGTGTCCCTTTCTCTTGAAATGCCAACCTATGTCATAGAGTGAGAGTCCAGGACAGTGCAGCTCACCAAAAGCCAAAATATCCATGAAGTTCTGATTAATAACCTTCAGCCTTATAAGAAACAACAATTATGCAACTGAATTGTGACACAGGACAAATGTAAGGTATACTGGAGATATCACTGATGCCTCAATCTCTGCAATAAAAAATAACTGTCTAGATGAATTACCCAAATGGTCCCTTTCATTCCCTACAGAAGAGAGAAACAAAACCAACAACCTCCAGTAGTCCCTAACAGTCTGCTTCAAGTTTTGTTTGCCCTATGTTTCATCAAAAGATATTGCCTTATACTTCAGCTCTAACGGTGACCGATTTTGTATGCTCCAAAGACATACAGAAAAATGCAATATCTAAATTCATTGTTGTGACAGGGAGGGAATGGTAATGTAGGTAAGCAATACAATCTGTGAAATATGTGATATGTTAATTAAACATAATCAAAAGTCATTGATCAAAAAATCTTTCAAAACACATGGTAACAAATAAGCCGCTAGTTGTTATGAACATTACAGAACAGTGTTCTTGTGTAAGCAGAGAAAAATCCTGGGAACTGGCTTTGAGTACTGTGTAAACAAACGTTTACTTTTCACTGTGTACTGATGACAAAGGACAGAAGTGTGAAGTATGAAAATATGCTGCCAAAGGTCTATAACTTGTGTTGAGTTTTCATTCCACCCATAGAAGTGCTATACAACTAACATGAAACATTATACATCCATAGAATTTTAACTAACCTGCTGCTTCTTGGAGCTCACAGGACCTCTGTATACTCAAGCTGTTGCTTGGCATAGTACAAGTATTTCCCCTACAGATGCTTGTTCTCTTCAGCTGTTTTGGTCACACAATATTATTCTCAGCATCCCTTTGCATCTATGCAGTTTGTTTTCTTAATTTTTCCCATCCCAAGGTTGCCATGAGTTACTCCCTTGATCTTATGGATAAAAATACATGCTGTTGTCTTCCTATTTACATGTACATTTACAGAAGCATATATTCACTTTGATACGTGTGTAAATATATTTGTTTATATATTCTTTTTTTCCTGCTGTCTGATGAGAACAGTCCTATTCAGTGACCATGACTGGAAGTTGAAGGTGTCATAGGATGAATCAAGAGCATACAAAGTCTTCGTATCTCTTGCTGAGGCATCTGCAACACCACACAGCTAACATTTGTGTAAAGGTGCTCCAGTAGACAATAACATGCAGTGGTCATTCATGAGAATTTTAATTAAAATGTAAATGTTATCTTGTGTGTTGCTTCTGACTCCATTATATATTTGGTGCTCGGGTAGAGCTCATGACGTAGTGCGTTTCCTCTGCTCATGTTTATCATGGCCTTTGGGAATTGTCTCACTCAATCAGGAAGAGCCTTTGAGGAACTATTCAGAATTTCAACCCTGTACCTGTTGCCCTTGAGCTCCTGGGCTGGATAAGAAAATATTCAAGAAAAGCGAGGAAAGGTAAGTTGATTTCCTTAGTGGTTAGCATGAATGGCCCCAGTAAGGCATGTCCTCAGTCCTCCTTTACTATGAATTCCATATCAGCGCTCAAAAAGATACATGAATATTCTTTGGGCCTTTTGAATTGAATCAGTGATATTTAAGCTTTTGCCCCCTCCCCTCCCAAATGCATGTGTCTTTGTTCCCTTTGTAAAGTTAGTCACAAACTCTTAACTAATATTTTACAGATGGACCCCCGTGGGACCAAACATCTGTCAAAAACTGTACTGAAAAACTAAAATAAAAGTTTTAAACTTCCTGTTTCCCTCACTGTGTTTGCTTAGAGGGAAGAGGTGATTTTAGTGGAAAAGAAGAATCTGCGGCATGTGTGACACTCTATACTCGACACTCTATACTCTTTTGACTCAACCAAGAAATGGAGGAACAGAGTAACAAGATGCCAGTATCATATGGAATACGCTTCTTCTGTTAATGATGATTTTCTTACAAAGTTTATGCTTCTGTGTGATTCACTAGATGCTTTTTAAAATCCACCTCTGTACATAATAATAAAATTAAATGTCCACTCTGCCTTCAGGAAGTACGTACAAGTTTATGTAATACTGAAAAAAGATACTGGAAACTTTAGTGGATTTGAACATGTGATATAACACCAAGAAGTTGAAAAACTTGCAATACAAGGAGAGAATTGCATTAATAGAAATAAAGCAAAATGTCAGCTTCTTCACAGATAGTCTCACTGGTTCTTACCAATTAATAGATCGTACCATATTTCAGAAGACAAAATTTATAAAAGACTCAGTGGCTGAAACTTATTTTTTTTTTAAACAGGCTGGAACTGAGATAAGCTATTTTTACGACTGTAAACAACTATTCCTATGAAAGTGGGTAACTACTACATAAAACTATTCTATTTAAGGTAGTTGTTCTTTTCATAAACATTTGTTCTAATTAATGTGCAATTTATTTGGAATGATTGTTGGCTTGTAGAAAAGAGTTAAAACTCTTTCCTTATGTTCAGATATTACTTGATGATGTTCTGCAGTGCAGATATTCTCTTCTGGGCTTAAAATCCATGAGTCTGTAGAAGCATCAGAGAATCATAGAGGTTGGAGGGAACCTCTAGAGAGCATTGAGTCCAACTCCTCTGCTAAAGCAGGTTCCCTGAAGTGGATTGCACAGGAAGGGGTCCAATCAGGTCTTGAAAATCTCTGGAGAAGGAGATTCCACAGCTTTCTGGGCAGCCTATTCCAGTGCTCCACCTTGAATTCTTAAAGAGCCAAAATGGCTTTTAGCTTCTTAAATCACTGTTTCCCTGGCATAAACTTGTGAAAACCTGGCCTAGGTGTCTATAACTCAGAGTTCTTAGTAGATATTAAGCCCTGCATACAAGTATGGCTTGGTGTATAAAACCCTGGATGGGCTATTTATTTTTGTGGTAGTAGCTATGCTAATTGAAGATCATTCTCACCAGCATAAGAGGTAAGTAGTTCTTAAGAATATCTCTAAACTGTTGAAGTGTTGAGATCACCTTTTATCTTCCTTATTTTTTCTTTCTTTTTCCCTGTATGAAATTGGTAGGAAGTATGCTGCTTTGATTTTACTCTTTTCCCGTTTGATTTCTTTAAAACCACATTTAATGCTAAATTTCTAATAACTTATTCTAATGACTAAATATTCTATAGCTTTTATCTACGTCTGTATATCTCAAATAACAAATTAAAAAAAAATGAATTTAGGCTCTATGAATCTACCGTTTAATTGTGAAGCGCTTGTTATCTCTACTTCAACTGTTTTGCCTGTAAGAGATAGGCAGTGTCAATGGAGTTTCGATGAACCTTTTGTTGTCTTTTCCTAGTGAAGAATTATGTTCCTCGACCTTTATACGATGCTGCAGTGTTACTTTTTAGACGTGTCATTTAACATGTATAATTCATACTGTTACTTTAATTTTTAGGATATACTATTTTTAGTAAGATAATTCTGTGCATAATAACTTTCTGGAGCAGGAATGAGAAATCTATACCTTAACAGATATTTTAATTGACAGGGTTTCCTATATCTTAATTCTTTGCATTTATGTAGCACACATGATTCTTGAAGCATTAATAAGAATAAATCAGCTTAGCATTGGATCACTCCTGTGAGGCAAGCATATTCCACCATTGCCTATTGATTAGAAATACAGGCATGAACATACTTCTGCAAAGTCAAACAATCTGTAGGAAAGCTGGCATAGAGATTTACTTTCTGTTTGCAATTCCTGAACATTAATTACAGTACCAGTCCTTATCTCCAGACATTGTTATTCAGTTTCAGTAGAGTTAGAGTCAACTTCAATTGAATAGCAGTTGGAAAGGTTCCTCTGGATTTGTTAGCACATCCAGAATTAATTTTTAAAGAGTTTAATTTCTTCTTCCATGAATGAGAATGAAAATTTCACTGATTCTCTGAGCAAATATATTCAGCCCTCATCATGAAAACATACATATGTTTACATAGGAGGACGACATTGTTGACATTTACATGAATAAACCTTACTTGCCTTAAAATTAGAGGTTTCCATTAAAAGTAGTCATATAAGTTCCCTGTATACCGTATTTACATAATACAGAAGTTAGAACCTGTGTGAGTTCATCCTTCTTTTAGATGGTAGAATGGGATTCAGTTACATACACATGTGCATTTGGTATCTTTGAAGGGATGCTCAGCTGATCTGTGTCCAGTGTACACTTTTCTGGAAGCATGTGTGCCTCATACTGGCACTGTGGCATATTTCCCAGCATCATAAAGTGCTTTTATTCCATCCTAAAACAGAAATGGGGCTCTGGGGTCTTTGATTTACTCATCTGATTCCCTTTAAGACTGTCCTGCAGGTCCGTACAGGCTTTCCTCTTGACAGTAGTGTGAGTTCAGAGTACTTTGGAACAAACTGCAGTTAATTCCCTGGCCTTACAGAGTTGGACAGTGTACAGCTATGATTTTGTTGATTGCACCATTGATAAATCTAACTAATCACTTGAGTAAGTTACCAAAACTGAGAGATCTGCATAATAACAAGAGCATAGGAGTGTCAGAATGATTGTCTGAAACTGTATGACAGTGTGATTAGACAAGTAACTTCTGCTAAATTATTTTTTAAAAAAGGCAAAATGAACGTAACAGTTAAAATCACTGAAGCACGGGGCTTTAAATCTACTTTTTTAAATTTGTGTGTAAAGTAGGAGTGTACATGTACATGTGTGTACCTGTCTAGGATGTTGACTTCCTCCTTAAATATTATTTCTTACAATATAATTCTTGTTTTATGGTATATGTAACTTGCTTGGCTGAATGCTCTCCAGGTTGCTAAATTTATTTCCTTCTCAGTAGTCTTACTTTTCTTGTATTTCTGGCAAGCGCTTTGACAGTGTGCCTTTATGCACATTTTTAAATTAAAAATTACTTTTTTCCAGCAGACTATTTTTAAAATTTATGTATTTCAGCCACTGCAGACACATAACTAATGTTGACACCAGCAGATCCTTGCAGCAGTAAACACACATCATTTATTGGTTTTACAGGCAATGTGTGTACCATTTGCTCTTTCTAGGCAGGTGTTAACTGAAGCAAGTAACTGAGAAAACACAAGCATTTTCAAAAGCTAAGAACTTTTTACTTTAAGTACCAAGGAATGTAGAGCACTGAGAACAATACACCTCTGCTAGTTCTTCATTACTCCTGCAAATCAGAGACTGAGTGTGAACTAGCCTCCTCCTTCTTTCCTCCTTTGAAATTGCATTGTCAGCAGGACATAAAATTTCCATGGACATGCAGCCACTTTATTCCCTCAGTTCCTCTGACTATCCTCTATAAGTGGCATAAATTACCTTATATGTTATTGCCTTTTGTCTCCTGTATTGTAGGGACCTTTTCCTCAATCTGTTTTACATGTTAATCCAAGTCAGTTATGCTGCATAATTACTTATTGAGAGAATTCAGCTTAAAAAGTGGATCCACTCTGTATGGCAGTCTCCTGTTCATACAGAATTGTCCTAACAGTTGATCTCATGAATTTCAATCTCTCTTCTTACACTTGTGCCAGAAGTGGAAGCTTCCTGTTGCCTCTGGAAAAAAATGCATGAAGGTAAAATCCATCAGAAGGGTAAGAAAAACTGCCCATTCAAAACCAGCTCATAGACCAGGTCTTACCTTACCACTGCCTTAGTTCAGTGACCTTGTCTTGTCATAGTTCACTTCAGCAAAAAAATATTCAGAAAGACAGCTACCACCAGCTGTCTTGCACCACAAAGTTGTTTACCTCTGTTGTTGGTGGAAAAGTCAGAATCCAAGGTACAGGAAAGCAGAAAGAAGGCTTTTAATTTAAAAAATCATTTGGGCTCACCAATCCCACCCTAAACAAAACAAATAAGACTTGTTTTTATCTTTAATTAGTTAATTGAGGACATTGCAGTTTTCAGTGACCAGATCCAGTACAGCACTAACCAAGGCAAAACACCTTCTGGTGTGCAACGACATAAAGACTACTTCCCAGCTCTTGTTATTTAAAACCTGTATGAGCTCTACAAAAAATAAGACAGCAGAGACCTAGTTTTGAGCATATGATTCCATAGTCAGTAGTGGGTCTTCAGAAGCACATTGAATCAATGATTTGCCTGTGGGCATTAGGACTGGCTGATGCTATGCTTTTTTTAGGATCAAAAAATAATTAAAAAATGAAAAAAGATACTGTTGATACCTTATTAAAGGAGTGGCACATAGGTTGATCTATTTGTACAGAACAGAAAGAAGATCAAAGCTAAGTAGGCCTCATGTTTATTTCAAAGCTTTTTCTAAAACAGCTTCTAAAATACTGACCTTAGAAGCAGTGAATGTAGACCAAAAAGGAAAATCATGTCTTGTAGTGCTCCATCTTGAAAGAAATATTTTTAGCTCCAACACTTTACACGTGTTTAATTTGTGTGTAATGATGCTATATTTTCTTCTTAATTTTAACAAGATAAGAATTAAGGATTACTTGTTTATTTAAGATATTAACATGAGTATATTAGAAAACATTTTGTGAGTGCTGGTAGGGCAAATATTTTCTTGTGGTTAGTTTTCAGTGAGAGTCTGTTTGGAGTGAGTGATGGATAAGAACAGAAGGTTCTCTATGTCTTTGAAGTCTTACAGTTGGATGATTTTGCTCCATCTTTTTCAAAGGTGAGAGCAGACCTGATAGACTGTAGGCATAATTTTTGGAATTCCACTTTTGAGAAAGCATCAAAAAGATGGGTTAGCGTAGAAATAGCTTCCTTCTTCCCTCTGGAGATTGTCTCAAGGATGGCTTGCAGGGAATTGTTTTGCATAACAAGAAGTCTGAGATAGTAAAATGTGGTGGTCTGGCCAGCAGAGTTCTAAGTTCTTCTCCAGTTTTCTCTCATGGACAGTGCCACTGAGTAGTCGGTGTATCTTCACTGACTTCTGAAAGGCTGAAAAGTAAATAGCAGAAATTTTTGCTTTCAGCTTCTAAACTTGGATTTTTGAGGCTTTAAAGAAAGCTTAGGTTGTTCTAAAATTCATGTGGAACTTTGATTAAGGTATCATGCAGAATTTATTAGCAATTAAAAACTGCTGGATGGTCCATTTGTCACACAGTGTTTTCAGAGCAGAGCCTTGGAAGCAGTGTATGAAAGGGGATGTGGCTCTGTGCTAACATTACTTCATACGTTGGTTATCCTCTCATAGGTTTGCTAAATAAAAGCCATTACTAGGAAAGCTAGATATTTTTTCAAAACCTCACCTTATCAGATCACTTTCATGAAAGTTATTTCATGCCTTCAACAGATTTTACTTTATTTTTGCCTTCAATCAAACTGTGAAGTTAATTTGCATTAAATAAATAAATGAAGATGATCTCCCAGCCTTATTCAGCATTGTGAACTACATAATAATGCCACAGAACATATTCATACTTGTACGTATAACCAGAAAAATAATTGTATATGCTCAAAGCACTATTGGAGGGATTAATAAGCACAAGATTCTTCTCTGCATGGATTCCTCCCACAAACCACTTTGAAATTTATTCTACCTAGACCAAAAATTTGCAAGACACTTCTTATGTCTATTCAGAGCATGACTTTGCATAAAAACGTTTGGATGCAAAATGTTCTGTAGAGATTTTATGCCAGGCTGCATTTGTTTTACTTGGGACCCAAGTAAGAAATGTTTTTTGTTTGTTTGTTTGTTTTTGTTTCTATAATCTTGATTTCTAGGAGTTTCATCCAGGAAAAAAAAAAATCCAACACATTTTGCTACCCATATGGGGTTGATTATTCTAACAATGTGAAAAGATCTGTTTGTTGTGGTGCTTTTCATTGCCTGGATTTGTTTTCTAAGGAAATGCTTTCAGCTCTGTCTGTCTCTGCCTTACCTTTGAAACTACTGATGAATTGTAATCTAATTTGAAAAGGTGAGTATCTTGACAAAGAGAAGTTCCTACAAGTTCAATGTAAATCTGCATTTGACTTAAATAGAAAGCTCCAGGTTGCTGCATTCATGAGGGTCTTTCATTTCGGGAGGCAGAAGTTGCTTGGGTAATTAGTATTCTCCTAGCCCTCCACACACCAAAAACTCTCTCTGTAAGAAGTGATAGAGATCTGCAGTGAAATGGAGAAAGCATGCTGGTGGAGGCTTGGGGTTCAAAGGCAATAGGATGTTATGGAGTGAAATGGAGAAGTCATGCTGGCGGAGATGTGGGAGTCTAAGTCAATAGGCTGCCATGTTCCTTCAGTTCTATTTACTGAAGATAAATCTGTTTAATCTAATAGTCTAATATACTGGGTATTTCTGTAAAGGAATCACTGAGTGGTTATTAAAACTATGCCTTTACAGGACTCACAGAGATCATCTATAACTGCCAAAACAGCTACAGAATCCCTGTACTTTTGCATTGTTGAAAGAGCTTACTGCATGGAAAAAAATCAATAGCTTGAAGACATATTGTTGCATTCATGTGAAAATAGTACAGCAGTTGCAAAATTTCTTGACAAGACTGCAAAAGTCATATTTATAAGAGAAAACCAATTTCTATATACTTTTATTGCCTGTGTGATGTTACTTTAATACTGGAAAACAAAGCTAATAGTGCCCTATGCCATATGTGAAGAGATCCTATTATAGGTATTGCAGGCTCACGGTCTGCCTTATAGACAGGTAAACTGCTATTTTATAAATTCTAGTGTTGCAAAACTTGAAGGTGCATATATGTGCCAGTGCAGTTTCTAAAGGTATATGTTTTAGGAATCCTATTTGAGGACCATTTTCTGAGTCTTAACATTTTCATTTGTAATTTGGAAAATCTGCCTGCAATCCCTGAGCAACAAAATAAGCACACTGCAACCTTTCTAGAACCCCTACAAATTCCTTCTGGTGAACTGAATTGCAGATTCATTGCGAACTCTGATGTTTAGAGACTCTTTGCTCCTGATGTCCAATGCCTGTTTAGATAAACAACTGAGACACATTATAATTGCCCGTCAGGGGGATCTCAAAAAAATAAAAGAAACAGTAAAATAAGTAGAGCAGATGACTTTGTTTTCTGTTTTATGTAGTTCTCTTTAAATCCACACCATTCAGGCAGTGCCATAAGACTTAGCCTGTTGAGTTAGTCAATCACAAGGAAGCAGTAAAAGTCTTTGGATAAAAACTTATTCTCTTGGTATGTAGATAATAGAATCACAGGACGGCTTGAGTTGGAAGGGAACTTAAAGCCCACCTAGACGCAGCCTCCTGTCATGCGCAGGGCTGCCACTCAGCAGCTCCGCTGCCCAGGGCCCCATCCAACCTGGCCTTGAGCACTTCCAGGGATGGGGCACCCACAGCTTCTCTGGGCAGCTATGCCAGCACCTCACTCCCCTCTGAGTGAAAAATTTCTCTGTCATCTCATCTGAATCTTCCCTCTTTTTGTTTAAAGCCATTCCCCCTTGTCTTATCACTATCAGACTGCATAAAAAGTCAGACCCCCTTCTGCTTGTAAGGTCTCCTCAAGTACTGGAAGGCCACAATGATGTCTCCCCAGAGCCTTCTCTTCTCCAGGCTGAATAACCACAACTCCCTCTCCTATGAAGACAGGCTGAAGAGCTCTGCTCCTCTGATCATCTTCATGACCTTGTCTGGACCTGCTCTAACAGCTCCACGTCCTTATTGCCAAGCCTCAATCCTGGAAGAGAAACCAGCTTTGGCTATTCAGCTGCTTTTTTCTCCTTCTTCATATAGTCATCACTGAAGCACAGTAGGCAGAACACAGGTTTGTGCAGGAGAGCATTCAGTAAGCTGCAGGAATGCCTGTACCAGTAGACTACACAAGCTGTGTTTGGAAAATCAGGCACAGAAAGAAAATGTTGCCCAGGCAGCACATGTACAAAAGAAATCATACTGCTTATAATAATTGAATCTTGTTACTCACCAGGGAAAGGGAACTTCACTAAACTTGTCTTTAAGTTTGTATTGTTAATCCCTGTCTGCTTACTGGTTTCCTGGTCTGTGGCCCAGTGACACTACAGAGCAGGATCACTGACATTTCCAGTTATGATGACAGGGCTGCTCACAGAAAACATTTCAGTCTCTCACATCCTGTGCATCTTGGATCTGGGTTTAGTAAAATGCAATAGATGAGGTCTATGTTTCCCATGTATGCTCCAAAAGGATCTCATAGCTTGTTGAGATCACGGCACTCCATGAGTTGAACTCGGTGAATGAAGAGGGGTGAGTTCACAGTGTAGGTAGTTGCAGCACAGAAGGGGTGCCACTTTCTCAAACTAGATATGGATTTTTTATTTAAAAAAATATTTTCTGTTTTGTTGTCCTCTCTGTTGTTTTACTTTCATATGTGAAAGCCAGGGACAAAGTAGTAATTACATAGCATAGAAAAGTAAATCAAAACGGACACAGACTTTAAAGCTTTAGGCCAGCTTACATCTGGATATGAACTTTCCAGCTAGTTCTCTGTACATGATAAATTGGACTAACATAGGATCAACTCTCTTTCCCTGAACTGGTGGGGGAACAAAGTTTAAATAATTTGAGTTGAATCGGTCAGAGCATTTGTTCTTTCACACCAGTATGTTTCTTGCTAGAATTGGTTCCTTCAATAGCTTGTTCAGGAACACAGCTGGTGTGGATTTAGGACTGAAAGGTTCTTCTGTTGCTTCTGCTTTCTGGTGCTTTTTTTGCTGAATGCTAAGGATACATTGGCCTGGAAGATTAAAGTCTAGAGATTGTCCTTGTGAGGAATTTTCCTACAATACTCTTATGGTTACTGTCATGTACTAACCTCAAGTGATAGATTTGACTTCCTCTAAGACAGCACTTCCTTTGGAGAGCTGTAGTAAAGGCTTTATTTGTCCTTCTCTATGCAAGGAGAAGGAAATTAGAAGCCATTCACATAGATCAATCTAAAGATTTATTTGCAGAAGATAAGTAGGGAACTAAGCAGTAAATCTATTTCATCTACTTCAGCTACAGACATCCCAGATGCTCTCCTGCCTGAGAGACTAGCACAAACCTAAAACACCTCCCACCTGTTCAGGAGCACTCTCTTCCTCTGTCCCTTCTTGACTGATCTCAAGTTCTTAATCTCTCCGCTTGGCCCTCAAGCAATAATTAAAGCAATTAGCCTCTGCCTTGTAGGGCTGGTTGTTAACCCAAACCAGCTGACTCACCTCCAGAGATAAGTTCATTGAAAAAAGGGGTTGCTGCTTTAAACAGATAAACGCAAAAAAGGGAAAAGCGAGAACAAGATAGGCTTTCTTTCTTGTGTCCTCATACTTCTCTGTAATTGGTGTCCTTTTCTGTTGCATATGCAGCTTATTTCTGTAATATTCTTGCTGTATTCCCAGCTTTCCCCCAAAGCAATGGATAGTAAAGAAATCATCTGAGATCAGGTGTAAATGGCTGCTCAGTACTGAACAGATATCAGGTTAAATGCAAGTCATTAATTGGTTGGTTTTGGTGGTTGGTTTGGTTTTTCATCATTTACTTGGGGTTTTCCTTTTGTGAGTCTGTCTCTCAGTATGATAACATTAATGTCTTTTTTTTTCTTCCAGTTTGTACTTTCCAATATATAAGTGGTCAGTCAGGCTCACATGATCAGTAGAGAAAGAATAATAGGAGATTCTCCTCTCACCCATGCTGGCACAGGACTAGTGACTGAGCAACACAATGTGAAGGAGGGAGAGCCTAAATTTGTCTCAAACAACTGAGATAGTTGAATTAGATTTCCCTCCTATACTGCTTCTACCAGTTGTGTCTTAATCTCCTTCTCAAAAATTTGTACTGCTACAGTGCTCAGACTGAAAAGGAGAAAGGTGAGGGAGCATCTGAAGTGCCATTGTGTAGGAATAAAGTAGGAAGGAGAAATCAGTAGAGGAGAGCTTACAGTAAATTTGGAAAAGGCACACCAGGAAAGATTATTTTTATACCATTGTTAAAACATTTCCCTCTCTTTTCCTAATCATCATTTTCAGTCCCTCATTATTTTGTGCTTCTGCTCTGTGTCTATTCTTTTTCATGTGAGTAAGGATAAAAATAAAATTTGGAACTGCTGCTCCTCCTTCTACATTGGAAAATACAGGTCTGCAGCTCAGCATCTAACCATGTGTTTAACATACCCAGCTGCCGTACAGTCTTGGGCAGACTTCATAGGGAGTTGCTGAGTTCCTGAACCTCAAAAAGCACTCTTTTGCCAAAGTCCTAGCAAGAAAAAGGCAGAAGCATCCTTCATTTCTTTCATTCTACCTAGTGAAAACAACACTCCAGTCCTTTGTTCCTGCTCTGGTGGTACACAAGTCGTGCAGCAATGGCCTATTATCCTACATCTGTCTCTGCTACTACTTTCTAGAAGTTTCTTTTGAATCTGTGTGCACGCCCCTTGCATAGCTTCCATTTTCAGCTTTTTGTGTGATACATGGGGACATGAGAGACAAGACAGCAGGATGAAAGCAAGTATCAAAATAAAATCTTTATCTCCTGTATTACTGATACAATCCAAATTCTTGTGGATGTGTTTCTTCCTTAGGAGATTTCCTCTGCAGATAGCAGCTTGGGTATATGGAAACTTTTTTTAATGGTGGAGTAGGAAACAATTACAGTAAAGAGTGAGAGAAAGAAAAAGGTGGTGGAGCAAAGGTGCAGATACATAGTCCTTATATTATGTGTGGGTGTAGTTCCTAGCAAGAGCTTCACTATACCTGACAGTCTTAGCCTCAAGGGGCATTGTTCACAAATAAACACAATTTCTCAGTGTAGATTCTACAGGACTTGAGAAAATAAGGTTATGTTTCATGTTAGTAATTGAAGAAGAAAATGGGCTATTGAACTCTGCTGGTGTCATGGCATAAATTTCCAGCAAGAGGGAGTACAAAGATATTTAGGGAGGAAGATATGAAGGAAATAGTGTGAAAGAAGCGAACCATGCAAGTGGAGAATGAAGCAACAAGAACTAAAGGCATAGGAGAAAGAAAAGAATGTAGTATTTTAGAAGAAAGCAGCTTGGAACAATTGGTCTAAAGTGAATCAAGGGACATGAAAAGGGTAAAAAAAAAAAAAAAACAACGATTGCGGCAATTTTCTAGTTCATTTTAAGTGTTTGAAAAAAGGCCCATGACTAAATCATTGAATTATGTGTAATTTATATTCTCTAGTAATGAAATAGTAACCTTAGGACAATTAAACTACTACTCAGGAAGTTATTTCAATTCTATATCTCAATTCCTGTTTGTGTTGACAATAACTTCATATCTAAATCAGACTTTAGAGACCATGCTGCAGCTGCTGTATGTAGAAACTACTTTTGAAATCAAGCAGCAGCCTGTGAAATTTTTTTTAACAAGGGTTACCACTGTTTCTAGAAGGTTGACTCTTTGAAGATAGATTGAGTTTGTCAGGGCTTCTGATGCTCTTCTGCAAGAGAGTTTCTATGCACCTAGACTGTTGCACCCTTACAAACATTCTTGGTTATAGCCTTCCCTTCTGTCAGAGAGATGAGGACAGGTTGCAAAGACATAAGTGAGAATCCTGAGGCTTGAGTTGTTATGACTGTTGTTGTGATATGCAGATTTACACAACTCTTCTCCATCTTAGTCACTTCTTAAATTTTACTACATTATAGGTTTCAACTCTCACTGAGAAGAAATGAATAGCTCAATCTTTTTACAAAACAGTTTGGAGCTTTTAGCAGCTGGTTGTCTAAGAACTGATCAAAGAATGATGGGTGTCTACTGATAGTCAAAAATGCTCACTCTCTGCCTGTGAGGTGAATCTTAATGGCCATTAAAGTATATTTTAAATGAAAAATATTCTCTAATTCACACATAAATTATTGATATTTCTTTAAAAACATATAAATATCCTGACAAATGAAGGGCAGTCAGCCCTTAAATGGGGTCTAGGAGAGGAGGAGTCAGGCTCCACCCCTTCCAGTCACACAGGTGAATTGCCTTCACCTGGGCTCCCATGCTGACTCAGTCCTTGCCTCAGGTGACCAATCAGTGGTTCAGGCTGTGACTCAACAGTTCCCATACAGCAGTGTGTAATGTCAAAAATAATTTAGGCTTTTGAGTCTGTCACCATTTAGCATTGACTTTTTAATAAATGCTATTGCTTTTTTTTTTTTTTTTTTTTTTTTTCCTGAAAAATACAGCAACGACATTGTACGATATGACTAGTTATTGCAGGTTTTTTTTTGACTGTTTGATTGAAAACACCTGCCCTCCAACATCCATGACTGGAATTCTAGAGGTTATTAATAAAACAAGTTTATAAAATAAGAGCAGTGAGAAGCAGGCAAATCCCCTGCTCTGTTTAATCAGCTCTGCCTTTGTCTTCTTGACAAGAGGAGGCTAAGGACATTTGGACATGCTTCTGATTATTAAAGAATTCTTTTCCTCTAGAATGTCTGGGTAAGCACCTTTTTGCCAAGCAGGGGCCTTCCTGTGGGTGTTAAGTCAAGAAGGAAGAGACTCCCTACGAATGAATTAGAAAAATTTTCCTTTACCTATTGCCTCTCAATACACTTTGTTATTCTATTTGTCTGAGAATTCTCAGTTGCCTTTCTAGTTTTACTCTCTCCTTTTTGTTGTTTCTACTGGAGTAGAGGGATACATTTTGATAATACTGATCAATACCAATTGACCTAAGATAGGCTATATTTTATCTAAATTGAGAAAACATGCAGAGAAAAATCTGTGTTTCGCAGTCTTTGGATAATTGAAAGATAAGAAATAATTTAGTCTTCTATCTCTCCAGATATATCCTGCTGTAATGAAACTCTTTGGATAATTGGCAGTTTACAATGCTTGTTGGTAGTAAATATGCCTCTGGTGAGAAGATTGTTAGAGCAAACAGGTAATATGATATAACTGGCTAATTACTGAGAAAGAGTAAATAGATCTTAGGAACAGACACTACTCTCTCAGTGACTACTGTAAAAACAGTGAGTCTGGGGAAGAGACCATGTCAAAGACAGTTCTAGGAGGAAAAAAAATCTATTAATTAGTCCTATTGTAAATAAATGAACAATTGGCTTGTGGAACTGACACTGTTAAGACTCAACAAACAAAAAAGGATATTTTAACATTTTGGTGTAATACAAGTTTTGTGTAAAAATATCTTATACAATGTACTTCAAAATATTCACATGTTAAATAACAGTGTTGCAGAGTCAAACCTGTAAACCCTAGATCTCAGCTATTCCTTTTACCATTAAAACGCTGTTATCTTCATGCTCCAAACAGAATTATGTATGATGATGCCTTTCCGTGATCAAGGGCGAAGTTTTATGAAGAAGCTGGAAAAGACAATTGTAGTATAACAAGGAATAAAATAGTAAGTCAGAGATAAATATATGAGTAACACAATCAAATGTATGATAGCATGAAAATGAGATTAACTGGATCTTGAAATAAATGTGAGATACTGGAATTTTGTTTGAGACTTGACAGCCTTTTCTATAATCAGAAAGAAAAAAAAAAGATGGGTAGTAAAGTTTCACATACATGATAATATAAAGGTTCAAAGGGAATATGTAAAAAGGATAACAGTAAAGTCTGAAAGAGAGGAAGGCATATATTTTAAGAAAAGTTATGGAAAAAAAATGGCTTACTAACAAAAATCATGGAGAGCTGGACTTCCTGTAGGAAAGTTATGTGCAGTATGGAAAATTTGGTTTGCGTAAAATGGAAAGTTGAGCTCAAGGAAACTGATGTTCCTATCAAATACAGTTCTTAGAGAAAGATATAAGATATAAATTCACCCTTAACCTTGCCAAATGATTTTTTTTGTTTGTTTAAATATGAAGTAAAATGCACAATTTGTACTCTCAGTCTGTTCACTGGAAATCAGTGTGTCACTTTACTCCAAAACCCTGAATCTGTTAAAAAGAGTAAAGTGAAATAAAAAAATTAAGTTACATTGTAGTTTAGATAGTTTCAGAAAAAATGTATTGAAAACAATCAAACTAGGTGTCAGACTTTTCTAAACTCTTTCTGTACCATAAGAATATTCTCTTAGAAAATACATACACATAAATAGCACAAATGAAAATGTATACACAAACCCACACATAACTTGCAAGAGTATTTATTGAAGCTGTAGACTTTTGTGTATTCAGTGGCAGAGTGGGAAGGACCGAGGTGCAAAAAGAGAAGGAAGAAAACGTTGGAGGTACAACTCTATATGAGAGATGAGCAGAATGTGTTAGCTTTAAACTATGATTTTATTTACTCATGATTTCTTTTCTTTTTTTTTAATTTAGTAACTCTTACAGGTGTAGAGACAGATTACTAGAGAGTAATCAGATGTAGCCAGTAGAGTGTTTTCATCTCTAACTAGCAGCAGATACTGTTTCATGCTTCCTTCCCTTTTCATGCAGAACAGAAACCTGAGTAAATGCCTGCCAGCTCTTCACAATTCTGTGGTCATGTAGCAACTGAAAGAATTACATACTAGAAATAAATGTAAGAAATAGAACACTGATGTAAGATATGAAGCCTAGTTTTCAAAAAAGTTTCACTAGACTTCTTTCAGAGACCTCTTCCCCTGAGATGCTGGGGTCTTCAATTCCCCCTTGGCATTAAAAATCTTAAAGCCACAATATTCCCCAATTGGTGGTCGTGACAAATAACCAGCATCATAGATCATCTTTTTGACTCCGAGTAACACTTTGTCAGTCATCAGTAACCTTCTCTGTTGGCTCACAGGTAGTTAAGAGTTGCTGAGTGCTCCATGTCTGTATCTGGGAAAAGCCTCCTGCAACAAGTACATGTGGTGTCATTCAGGAGATAATGGCTGGTGGCCATATACCAGCATCTGAGCCTACTAGGCACTGGGGCAATATGGTAGATATTGATTTTGTTCATGTTTAGGGTTATTTCACAGAAACTAGCAGCACAACTTCTTTTGGTTGTTGTGGATTTTTTGCATTAATATCTATTTCATATAAGTGGTATATATTTTTTTCCCCTCATAAATAATGTGCTCTTTCTATATAAGCATACAGAAATCAATAAGTCAAGCAATAAATGAATCTATTTTCCATACAAAGACCTCATATGGAATACATTTGAAGTTTTTGAACTTATTCTTTGAGAAAGTTTCAGATAAAATATAGAACTTTTAGAGTAGGCCAAAGAGAATGATCGAGAGTCTAGAAAATGTGTTTTAGAGAAAAAATGCATTTATTGGGAAAGAAATACTGGGGGGAGGGGACATTGTAAGGATCTGAATTCAAACATCTGGAAGATTGGTATAAGAAGGAAAGAGAATGCTATCTTCTCCAGGTACATCTGTTGTATGCTCCCATATGTAGTTGACAGGTGAAAAAGACAGAAGCTTAGTACTATCTATAAATGTTTGATGTGTTACATGTATTAATAAGTATGCATACAACATAAACGTAGAATATTTAGAAGATGCATATCAATTCCATCACTGGAAATCTTAAGATAACTTCCATACAAACAGTGGTTAGGAATGACATTCTGACCCTATGGCAGTAAGATGTACTAGTCAACACTGTATTGTGCCCTCAGGTGTTTATTGTATAACATGACATCTTCCTTCAGGTTAACTTTATTAGTGACTTGTCATTTATTGGAAAGATGTTGGTATTTCATGATAAGCTTCTGAAACCAAGCTGTTAGGCAATAACTTTTTTTTTTTTTCTTTAATGGAGCATATGATAGATACTTACTATTACAAGGGAAAGATTAAAAGAATGAATTAATTAAAAGAATGAATTAAAAGAATGAATTCAGAACCTTCAGCAAAGGACGAAGTGGCCAAAATATATNAAAATTGCATTAATGAAATGAGGTGGTACAGCTATGTAACCCTTGATATTTTATTAACTTTCAAGAAGTCTTATATGTGATGTATCCAGGATGTGTAAGCAAACTGGAGAACCAGAGGACTTGATGCGACAGATAGTGGTATTTCTGAATTTGCAGAGACTTTGTTGTCTTGGGTTGTCTTCATGGATTGGTTTTCATGTATGCGTGTAACCTGTAGATCAGGAAACTGGAAACAAACAAAAAAATTTTTTTTTTTTTTTTTTTTTTTTTTGTAACGGTAATACTCTAGGCCTTATTTGTTCTCCTTGAACAAGTTCTCCTTTTACATTTCTATTGGTTTCTTTTTTTTTAAACACAGAATTTTCATACTTCATAGGTTTCTGTCCATCTAATACTTCCACTTCAATCTTGCACTGCTATGAAGATGTGTGTTCCCCCTACGTGCGACTAGCACCATCCTGCTAAGCCTAAAGTTTTGTTCTTGTTCTGCTCATGAGGAAGTGAAATTGCTTCTGCCAGGTTCTTGGTAATACTAGGCAAAATACTTGCAGGTAGGCCAATATTCATATGAACAGGGACAGAAATAAGCGTCAAACTTGTCCACCTAGTAAAGGGGCTCTCTGACCACCCAGCAACCCTTACCAGGAAGCAGGCTAGGTTTAAGAGGTACTTTCCATTCAGTGGCTGGCCCCTACATGAGCTGAGGGTGCCTCCACCCTGGATCCACCCCTTCTGGTCACTTGGGAGCACAAGTGCAAACAATTTGCCTGTGCTCTCTGGGTCAGCTACAGCCCTTCACCAGGTGCTCAATCACCAGTTCAAGCCATGACCTAATGGTTCCCCTACTGTTGGGGAACTGTTTTTGGTGGTGAACTGGAACCAGGAACTGGTCTTAAAAAGAAGGAATAAATAAATAAGAGGGGAGTTAGCTTGAATTGCTTCTCTAGTCTATTTCACCCCAGGACTATAAAAATGTATGTATCAAGGGGTATACAGGAATAAATGAGCATGTTCTTGCCTGGCAAAGGCAGGAGCAGCCCTTTCAAAAGACAGTGCCAACCTTATGTAATCAGGCTTCTATGATGTAAGATTTAAAATTGAAGAATGTGTTAAGAAAAAATTATCCTCTGCTGTCTTAGTCCATGTTTATATACCTCTGCAACTGCTAAATGGAGTAGCATAAGAAAATGGTTATCAGTTTTTGCACGACTATGGAATCAAAACACAGGGAACAGCCTCTTCCTTCTCTGCCTAAATATTCTTTTGTGTAGAAGTATAAAAATGTAGAAAATATATTTTTAACTGAGCTTTTTTAATGACAATTTGTTGATCCCCCTGCTAGGAAAAAAACTTACATTTTCCCTTTCTCCCTTTCTTTCTTCCATCATCAAATCCCCAATGAATAATAATTTTTGCCACGCAATGTTCATAGGGCAAGTTATTCTCCACTTTTCATTTGCGATGCTAAAATTGTTCTTGAAAGAAATATTTGGCAGAAGGCATTGGACAAGACCCTCTGCAATGCTTTCTTAGAACAACAACAACAACAAAACTTTTGCATTTATTACAGACATAGCTAATACATTTTGGCCTGAATTTCTTTCCTTCACAAAAGCAAATTTCAATCCTAGTACATAATTTATGATTTTGGCATCTAGCCCAAACATATGTACATGTTGAAATCAGTTTTGCATCTGTTTAACTTTATGCACATGAGTAGTCTAATTCAATTTAGTCTGATGAAATGACTTGTATGAAACCAAGTGTTTGTGGAACAAGAATTTCAGACAGTATGGTTCTTCAGGGCAATAGCTTCTGCTTGCTGAAACTTTATATGGTTCTCAGCACAGGAAATTGTATTTAGATCATCTAGGATTTCTCTTTGAACTATAGCTGTAGTGAGAAGAGAAATGATAAAGTGCAAAAGAACAATTCTTGCAAGCTAAATTACTTTCTACTTCTTTTTCTTCCTCTTCTGAGAATCTCTTTACTATTAAGTGAAATCACTCTGGTCATTCCTTCATAACAAGCTATCAAACTGCTGCTGTTGGCCTTCTGGTAGCCAATGACAAAGTTAAATACTGTTGTTTATATATGCTAGAATCACTTACATGTTAAAATCATAATCTCCTATCTGGATGGAACCCTATTCTTTCTGAAACTTATTCAATGCATTCAACACTTACTACAAGGAAGAGTTATGAATGGGCAGCAATGCAGGTATTCACCATCTTCCCCAAGAAAACATCAGTGTGCCAAATAAGAAAACAGGGTTTTTGCTGCTCTCTCAAGTCTCATCTTCCCACACTCACGTCTGCTATCCTGAGCCCTGCAATCAGGCAAAAATTTTTTGCCTTGCAGCTGTGCAGTTGTAAGCTGTAGGAAGACAAAAGGTGATGCTGAGCTTACTAATTGTTGAAGATATTTGTATCCCAAGGCTGGCTTTTCTTTTTTCTTCTGGTATTTCTTCATTCTTCCTATCTCCATTATGTAAAATCTAGGCAGTGAAGAGACTCTTAGGAAAGGGGTTGAGAAAGAGGCTGCAAGACCTGCTGTTAGGTGCATTAGATATTTAAAAGTGGAACTCAAGAGGATTTGTACTGCGAAAATGTAGTCTGGGAAGGTTAGATAAGGAAGGCTTGGACAATGAGTGCTGGAAAGGCAAGGAAATGAATGGGAGTGACTGCAAAACTGGTGATCTACAGAAGACAAAGATGAGATGGAAATGAAAACAGGGAAATAAAAAAAGTTACGGGAGTAAGAATTTAAAGCAAGAAGTACATCTTTAGGACTACTGCAGTTTTGTTGGACTTTCCCTTCTGCCTCATTACCCAGCTAAATTCTATGACAGATGAAAACACCCCTGAAATAAAAAGAGAATTCTGAGAGGCTCAGAATGTAGCTCAAAATGTGACGTTATGCATGTGTATTTGAAATAAATTTATGATAGAGGCATTATGCTCTTAAGTTTTTTTGGCGGCATTTAGACAAGGCATCAAAAAGGGATTCATGTGAAATTCAAAATGTAGCACCCGATTCAGATTCTCTGAAGCTAATAGAATACAGTATGCTTTAAAGTGATAGAAAATTATATTGAAATATTACAGGATTATAATATTATAGAAGTAAACTTGAGCTCAGAATTACCTTCAGGTGAATGTGATGGCACTGTTGAAGGTTCTCTGTGATACCTTTGTGTGGCTGGGGCAAAGATTTAATTTTAAAATGTTAAGCTTTTTATTCCTGTTGTCTTTGTGGTTTTCATTCTGCAGAGGAAGCAGGTAACTGAAGTCTTAATATTACAAGGAAAGATGTACAGTATTGACTCTCTTTGTAACTGAAAAATTTTTGTCCTACAACTGGGTAGAACTTTAATGAGATGGCCATCTGATTTATACAATAAGCTGACTATTCTGCTAAGGGGAAAATTCTGAATGCTGATATGAAAATGGCTGTACTGTATATTTCACAGCAGAGCATTCATAATGTTAACAAATCTACACACCTCTAATTCAGTGTGGGGTTTTGCAAATGAAAACTAGAATACGATCACCTCCCTGTCTTCAATATTTTGAACTTATTGCAGCTGTTATATTTCATACCAATTGAATTTATATCTTTTTTTTTTTTTCTACTGGAATCTGCTTTGCTT
>PPHD01006230.1:0-24897 GCA_002909625.1 Bambusicola thoracicus
ACCCTCTGCTACCGGCAGAGTTGCCAATCACCGGACCAGGCTGCCCAGAGCCACATCCAGCCTGGCTTTGAATGCCTCCAGGGATGAGGCATCCACAACCTCCTTGGGCAACCTGTTCCAGTGCGTCACCATCCTCTGTATGAAAACCTTCCTTTTTTCCTCTCTACAGAGCCATCGTAAAACAGTCATCCTCTACAGCCCATCAGCCCCTACACAATGCAGTTTGCACATACAATTTCAAAACTGTCAGGAGAAAAACGCAGCACAACTGCCAAAAAATGTGCAGGGATAACAGGAACAATACTAGGAGAAAACAAACTTCTTACATTCTGCTTTCAAAATGGTTACAAAACAATAAGATAGTTTTAACTCCATGACAGCCTAAAGAACACATGCTTACATAAAAGCATACGTGCCAAAAACTCACAAATCACTCACAAAAAGTTTTCTCAGTCAAACTGCATTTCTGCTAAGAAAAAAATTATCATCTTTCTGTAAAGCCATTAATACTATAAACACCTAGGGACTGAAAGAAATCACTTACTCATCTCCATCTGGGCAGATTCCTGTAGTCTCATCATATTTTGTACAATAAACATCGGGACTGTAGTTAAAAGTTCCATCACGCCTTCGTATAGGTCTACGACGACGCTGATTTAGGAAATGCCAATGAAAACAGGTAAATGGTCTGTGCTGGGTACACTTGTGCTGCAAAAATAGAGGGCACTGCTCTGTCCTAAATTCCTTTAGATACCTAAAAAAATTAAACTGTGTTACAAGTTTATCTTATTGGAGGCACGTTTTTACAGTACTAACAGGGCACTGGACAATTCAGTGCATTTAGCCCGTAAATATTTTACAAATGTACCTGCACACTGTTTTAGCTCCTGTGTGTAGTTAACCATTTAACAGCTGAATGAATACCTCTGAATGAGTGATTTCATTTTTGATGACAGATGCGTTACAAATAATACACAGCAGAACGTCTGGCAAATTATTCTACATCATGTAATTGAGCTAAAAATCAAATAAATTTAAAAAAACACAGTATTCAGAATTTTGCCCTAAGTAACCACTACAAAGAGATTATAAATCCACCAAGGTACCTGAATAAGCATTCATATGGCTTGCTGCCACACAACAATAATGGCTATTTTAGCTAAAAAGCACATCTAGCTTAACCAGGCACTTAATCACAATAATCCCCAGAATCTAGGCACTCTACAGAAAGCTAGAGGACTGAAAGTAGTTCAAGAAGGTTATCAGGGGCCACGAGAGGGACTTCAGCAAACTTATTTTAGGGAGCATTAGGTTTGCATTGAGACAACGTGAACGTCTCTTTGAAGGTTATTTAGGAGTAGCATCATAAAATTGTTTGGGTTGAAAGGGACCCTTAGAGGTCATCTAGTCCAACTCTCCCGCAGTGAAGAGGGACATCTACAGCTGGATCAGGTTGCTAGAATCACAGTATCAAAGCAAGTAGGACAGTCCTTCATGGGCACCTCGAGCACAAAAGCTGTTTAGGAAGTTTGAGCCTTTTCATTGCATATCAAGATCACACCAGACCAGGCATTACTGTATTATCTGACAAAGGATGCAAGACAGTACTCCTTCCCATCTCAGTTTATATACCCATCAGCCAGTTTAACAAATTCATCACATCTCTACGGTTACAGAGTACTTGCATTGGAAGGAGTACCTGGGGACTTCACAGAATAACCTCAGAATTCCCAGAGGTCTCAAGAAAGCTGCAGCACATCTACCAGGCACAGGGGACTGAAGACATCGGGCAGGGAAAGGATGGGAGAGAATAAAGGGCATCTCTAAGCTCTCAGGCACTCAGATAGGCGCATGGAGGATGTAATGACACAGTTACAAGGTGTGTTCTAAGAAGAATCTTTAAACTGATCTGGACTGTGGGAAGAGAACGGGAACAGAACTTTTAGATGTCCAAAGCCGAGCTGTAGCAGGATCCAGCCTGCGAGTGCTGGGAACGGGACACTACGACACTCAGCGCTGCATTACGCTCCGTTTGCGGAGAGCGCACGGTCCTACACGAACAGGGATGCCAATAACACCAGAACGGCATCCCGCGTTCGGCCGCGACCGGGCCGCCTCTACCCGGCCTACACGTAACCGGGCCACCTCTCAGCGGCGGCCGGAGCCGGGAAAGAAGCGGAGCGAGGCCCGCTTGGCCAGGGCCGGCCGCCAGCCCCGCAGCCGGAGCAGGAGGCCGCGCGGAGCAGGCCTGGCGCTCGGCCGGGCCCTCCGCCTCGGAGCCCGAGGCCCTCCCCGCGCAGCGCCGGGCTCCGCGAAGCAGGACGCCTCTAGAACGCGGTACCTACGTATAATGCGTCGGCTGCTCGGTCTGCGGGGTCCCGCCAGACCCTCCGCCCCGCGACACCGCTTTCGAAACGGACGGCATCGTCCCCAGCGGCCGGCGGGGCGCATGCGCGGCCCGCCCGGCTCCTCCCCTCAGCGGGCGGCCCCGCCCCACAACCCGCCCGCGCTTTCTCTCAAGCGGTGCGCGCGCAACTGCAACAGCTGGGCCGGGGAGCTCCCGTCAGCAGCAGCGCGGCTCCTCCAGCCGGCAGCCCGTCACCTTCAGCTCCCAGACAGCTGAAAAGCTTCACAGAGGATCTTGAAGTCACCTACCGCATCGCACGCGCAGAAGGAGAGCGCTTTACTTCCTTTGAGAAAGCAGCGCTTGGTAGCCCTCTGCTCAGTTACTGGGTGTTACCCCCTGCTGCTGCACTGTGGGGATGTTTGATTTTTAACGAAGGACTTCAATCGCACAGAAGAGTTCTGCATCTTTACAGAGGAAAGCCTAAAAAAAAAAAATACACCTAACTTGAAAATCACACCAGTATGCTTTCCTTCCTCTCCCAGGCAAGGCTCCAGAATGGCAAGTTTTGAGTATCTGCAAATGTAGATAAAAAATAGATACTATGCTGTTCTGTGGAGTTAGGAGCTCCCTCCCCCCTGCGATGCAGGTCCATCACTTACAGCTCCTGTAAAACTTCCACCTAAGCAACAGCCGTTGTAGTCAGGCACGTCTAACAGGTTATGCTACAGAAAACAAGCACTAACTGTGCATTAAGTAAATTATACGTTATTTAGTAGAATTACAAAGTAATCCGAACATGAATCAATCATACATTAATACAGTTGTGCTCAATATTACATGAATGCGCTCCATGCACTCCACACCAGCAGTGTCAGCCGAAGGTCACCTTCAGCACCCAAGTTACAGACAGACAGCTTTGATCTTTAATATGCTGTGCAACCAAGAAAAAAAAAAAAATCCATGGAAAAAAACGGGTTAAACACAACATATCTACAAATACACGCTGGTTTGCAATACATCCTGCCCATCCCTGCCACACCGTGCAGAAAAGGAGCATTCCTTCTGCTCTCGCTGTAAATTGTTAAGGAAGGACAAAACAAAAAGCAGCAAGATAAATAAATCCCGTTTGCAAGATAAGGCTGGTGGTTGGACGGAAACACACATTTTCCAAATCCAGTGTGGGAGCAGCCTTTAAGCAGCCGAACTTTTGGCAGCTCCTTCACCACAGGCGCGCTCATCATCTCTCCTTCTGTAGCTGCGAAGGAGCATTGCTTTGTTGTGCCGCATTTAAAGGGTCCACGATCTGACCAGATAACAGGGCTTCCAGTCGGTCGTCAATCTCCGTTTCTTCCCTAAACGCACACCACAGCAACAGCCCGCTGCACAGCAGGCTAAGAGGCAGCACCTTCACCCACGACCTCTGGTAGTCACTCCCCATAGACTGGCTGACGCTCCACACCCGCGGGCTGGCCTTGCTGGCAGAGAAGGGGATGGCTCCCTCGCCCTCTGGATCCTCCTTAGCTGAGCCCTCAGGGCCACGCCGCCCCGCCAGCCACCTCCGGGGGCCGGCCAAGCGCAAGGTGCACCGCGCCCTGCAAAGACACGCGAGTCAGAAGTGCGGGGCCGCCGGCTTCAAGGCCCCTGCGCCGAGCCCGCCGCCTCACCGCCAGCCGCCCCGCGCCCAGATCATCCCGCCGTTCTCCTCCCCACGCCGCCCGGAAGCGGAAGTGCGACCCCACCGCTGCACGCGGTGAGCATGCTCGAGTCGGCCGCACGGGGGCGCTCGAGTGCTGCTGAGATGCGGCGGCCGGAAGAGGGGGGCGCGAGAGGGGCGGAGAGAGGGGGGAGGGGCAACGGCGGGTGGGTGTGCGGGTACCGCCAGCTTCCACAGGAACGCTTCCACAGGTTATGGGAGAACGCTCCGTTTTATTCCGTTACACAGAGAACTGCTGCGTATTCACACAGCTACTCTTTTGTAACAACCGGGTTCAGATCCTAAGCAGCAGTCAGATCACACCAGCCTCCGTGTGGAGCTGGATGCGCTCTCTCTGTGCATCATTCATTCAATCATTTTGCTGAAGTCTGTTAAGAAACCCCTCAGTTTAGCATACAGGTGAAATAAGACGTTCTGAATACCGCCCAGTACCTTTTGTACAACACCTCAGAGCAGCGCTTTGGGGCTGCTTTGTATTTACACTGCCTGTTGCTACGCCTGATTAAAGACAATAACAAAGCTGAGAACGGAGATACAATCTGTCAACCTTGGCTCCACAGCAGCCTCACATTGCTCCCAACAGTGTTTTCTGAAACTCGCCGGCTGGTGTCAGTAAATGGCACTGACTTTCCACCGTTCCCTTTGTTTTAGGGCAGAAACTGGGGAAGTCAAGAATATCCACAGGAGGTCAATCATCACAGTGTCACGATGCACATTCAACTTGCTTGACATTCCGTACCAAATTGCTGTTTACCACTTTGCACAGTGTCACTCTAAATCCCTGCATCACCATGCAGACGTTCAGCATTTGTTGACCCGTTAAGCACAGTTGTCTCTGCAGTCGCCCATTTGTGATTTACATGTTCAACACTGGTGTTTTCAGCTGTAACATTCAGTTAAAGATGTAAGTTATTTCCACATTCAAACACAAATGTTTTTGTCACAGAATTCGTTGAATAGCTTTGAAATAAGTCAGCTTGTGTAAGCCATGAGTTCTTTTGATTAGCATTCTAATCTGCAATAATTAAATAAGCTACCAGACAGGCTGGCAGAAACACTGCATGAGTTAAACAGCTAAAACACGTGAATAACACATTTTACAAAGATCTTCCTGGAAGAGAAAGTCTCCAAGCTAAAAGAAACCTCCTCAAAACACTTCCTCAAACACGTGCAGGAATCGAGACTCAGGAATGCTTTAAAATCTCTGTCCATTGACAGAGACCTGCATGTATGATTACTTAATCCATGTAGCCAAAAAGAGTGTTTTTTATATATATACATATACATAAATATATAGTATAAAATAGTATTATATATATACATACATATATATACAAAATAGTAAACTCATTCTAAGTAGAAAATAGTGGGAAAAAAATGACAAAAAACTCACCAGAACTTCCTTTGTATGCAATATTGTGCTGACTTAATAAATCTTTAAGGACTTTTATTTCTTCAGAAAGCTTCTTGTATTCCTAAGAAAGGAAAATACAAAAAGGTGCTCTCACTCTCCAGAGATATATAACAACACGGAGGTTGTTATGAATCATACAGTAAAAAGGTAGCAATTTAATTTCACATTGTAAATATTATACTCTATACCTTATTGCACTTATCCACTGTTTCAAACTGCAGACTTGTTTTCATATTCTGTTTCTCAGCTTCCTTTTCTTCTGTTGCTTTCAGAAGTCCTGCTTCCTCAAAAATCTCTTTCAGTATTTTTTTGTATCCCTACCAAAGAAAAAAGATCCTAAGGTTACTGCAAATAAATGTACCTAACACTCATCTCCCTGTACCTTGCCCTAATTCCTCAAGCTTCACTGTAAAAAAGAAAAATTACAATTATCAATTGATATATAAAGCCATCACAGAACACACAAAGTGCTATTTGCCAATGGCAAAATAAGTGCATCTGTTCCAAGAGAAGGAACTACAGTAGCCAAGTTCAGCTATCAGACAATAATTGTTCTTTAACAAACAGAGTACAAAAAAATTAACAAACCTGCTCAGTTATTAGTTGATCATACAGAGACTGCTCTGCTTCATCCCATTTCCTTTGTAGTGCTTCAGTCAGAGTTGGATAAACTGAAAAACGGAAGGCAAACCATGGCTTTTATCAGTTAAATGTTTTTCTGGTAGTACATATGCAGCTTTCAAGAGCTGGCTTTAAACTTGAATTCCAAATCACTGACTTCATGTTTCTGGACAATGCCACCAACCACGTTTCTCTCATTTCCAACCAGAAGGTCCCATATTTCTTTGTCAAAAGTACTTTTCTTTTTTTAATGTATATAAACGAGCAGATATTGCAGGGCTGATTCTTATGGCTATTCCAAGAAAATAGCAAGTATCAGTTACTGGTTCTCTATTAGCAATGGCAATTTATTTGAGAAAAACATATCTGCTATAATGATTGGGATTTAAATACACTTAGCATTATGTATTACATGTAATTCTCTTTGAAATCAACTTACAAACTTTAAAAAAAAACCAAAACATACACTCTAAAATTGGTGTAATAAGTCAGGTTCTTCATACAAAAACGACTTCCTAAATCTTACCCAAAAGAGAGTGTGGATGGCACACGAGAGGAGTCTCAAATGTGAGGGAGTAGACACAAGTACTTGGCTCAGACACATAAGCCAATTTATTGCTCTTTCCACAAACAAGATGAACCTAAACATCAGTAAAGACAAAGGTGAATGAAACACCTCCACATTAAGCAGGTGACGATCAATTTCCTGTCTTTAAAGGTTAACAGAGGCATTTCTATGTATACTCTTGTCTCAAAGCTTCCACTGCCTTCACCAATTGAAAGGAAATCATAGCTAATTAAGTTACTTTCTCAAACACATGAAAATGCCTTCCTGTAATGGGAAATTATCCCCATCTACCATTTTCCTCTGGTCTAAGCAGTACAGATCTGCAAGGAATGAGAGTAAAAAGGAGGGTGAATAGGACACCTCGTAGAACCTCCTCCAACATAAGCAGAATTCATTTAAAAAAATCTTAGTTCTGACCATGGATGTAGATGTCAGGCTCCTCTTCTTACTGCTCCAGAGAACAAAAGCCATCCAGTCACTATAAAACTGTTTCAATCTTTAGACTTTTGGCACCAGTCTGTTCAAAACTCAATGCCAGTGAAAGATCTGAATAACAATATCTAAAGTCACGCAAGAACAGTAAGTCCTTCTGTAGTCCCAGTGCAGTCCATGTTTACAAGGCGCCTCAATCACAGCAAAGAACATTTCAACCTTGGCTAAGACACTTTGCCCTTTATCTCTACCCGCTCTCTCCAATCATAGATACCTCTCTCACATATTATGTTGTCAATCATCACTGTAATATCTAAGCACCTTCCACAAGAAGACAAGCCCGTTTCAAACTCTATAGTATCCTTAGATCTCCTTCATGACAGTCATCTATGTCACCAGGAAATATGAGGTTTAAATGAAATGTGAAGATTAATTAACTGCATCATTAAAACTGTACAACACACTGAAATGGAAGGTGGAAAAGAAAAACTTCAGTGAACAAAATGACCAGCACATGATTTGTGCAAGTTCTTGCACACTGAACAAGTCTCAAATATCCTTCTAGATGAACAGGTTTTGGCACAGAGTCTGTTTGGAAGTGAAAAGGAACACTTTAAATGCTTGACAAAACAGGAACTTTTACTTTTTTCTTCAAACTGCACTCATACCACAATTTGCTGCTAATTAGTTGGTTTCTCTGGCAGAAGCCACTCTATTTCCATTTATTTTATTCCTTCCTTAATTCTCCCTACATGCTTTCTGAACTTGGCTAGCTTAGCTTCTCGGCATACTGTTGTTAACTGCCTAATTCTGTTCCCTCTGTTTTGCTGGATGTTCTTGAGCACAACAGACTAGCAGTTTGAATCAAACAAGAACATCTTTTATTTATTTTTCCTGACACAAATTACAAAGCACTGCATGTCTCCAGCAGTGGTGCTGATAACAGTTTTACACACAATCATGGAAAAAAAATCTAAAAATCAGGGTAAAATTCTGACTACTTCCATCCACTCACCTGGCTGCTACAGAAATTCATCTTTCTTTTATACTATACCTTAAACTATGAACTCTTCACGGTTGGAATGTTTCAGTCTGTAGAGTGACACAATTGTCTGCAGTCAAGATGTCTAGATTAGCATAATTTAGGTATTTTGTTATTATACCTTTGTCTGTCTGCTCTTGGTTTCACATGAGTCTCCTTCCCTCATCCACATGCCAACAAACGTGTTGTTGTCAATTTCCCATTCATGCCAGATTCTAGAAAAACAAAACCTCACTTTATGTTTCTGATAAGGAAAAGGTAGAAATTCAGGAAGAAATATAGCAAAAGCCTTACATTGTGCTAAAATTATGCCTCATTTGCCTTGCTTCATTATGTCCATTTCTTATAGCCAAGACCTTACAAACACTGAAATTTGCTAGCCAAGCTGCTACGCAGGCTGTACCAACATTACTTTGAGAGGAGTTTTGAATCAGCTTTCAGTTTGCATAGTATTTGTGCTTACAAACCCTTGTTTAAGGTCAACAGAATAGTTTACAGATCAATCCTGCAACAAACACCATCATGCTATCTTATCCCTGGGTGCAACTCTGATTGCCTGTAGGACTTTTAGTGCTGGTGAGAACGGCTACAATCAGTCTCTATGCCTGCTAGGCATAAGCTCAATGATTTTATGTACCCTTTTCCTCTCATGCTGGTTTACTGACTGCTGTGCACATAGGTACATTTTGACACTCAGAGAAGTTGTTGATGCCCCATCTGAGGAACTGACACAACAAAGAGAAAACTGCTAAAAGACATGACATTTCTGTTAATACAAGCATTAATTACATACTGCTGGATTTCTTACATGAACATATCAACCTTTCAACTCAGCACAGGTTATTAATAAGCCTCCAGGTAAAAACAGGACATTGGTTTTTATCTAAAAAAAAATCGGAGTATTTCAAGATGATTTACTTCTATGCATAACACCTGGAGTCCCACTGTGTCCAAACAGAAAAAACTTCATTTTAAAACTGCCTTCTTTCTGAAAATCTATAAAGCAGTCTATTAACAACATAGATAAAACATAAGAGGTCTAAAAGCCTCACCCTAAAATCCCACTGTAGGCATTCCATCGAAAAGTCTGCTCATGCTGAGTGACGTTATGGAAAGGACAAAACTCATACTTGTATCTTTGGGAGAAAAGGGAAAAGGAATAAATATTTAAGATGGGAATTAAGAACTGGGTCGTTCCTAATAGAAATATATGATCGAATATCCAAATTTGTTACTCACGTGGATTCCACAAAACTGAAACACTTGCCAGCAAGCCTAAAGAGATGCACAGGGCCTAAAAACACCACAAAATATCATCAAGGAAGAATAATGCTTTGGTTAAATTCCAGCAAGTTAACGTGGTGACAAAACAGTACAGAATAGGATAAATTCAGTTTTCTGCTGTGCACAAAGAAATCTGTGCTTTCCATCTGAATTACTTTAAGTACCCTCTACTGCCATATTGATTTATTTCATAAGCTTTATCATATTATACCTTCAACACTCAGTGAAACATTTTAGCCCCTCTCTACAGCAGAAACAAGAAACCTGCATACAAACAAATATCTGGACAGCAGATCCATACAAGGAATCATCAGTGCAGACATTACCAAAATCTAACAATTGAAGTCAGTAAAACTGTTGACAGCTGTCTCCATTGTCATTCATATGAACTCCTCAGACATACACCCATAGAGCCCTTTTGCTCAGAACAGTGACTCTCACATACTCAGGTTCCACCGAGACTCTCAAACCGGACGCTCCTTACCACAGTTGGCTTTCACAATCTGATCTGAGTAATATTCAACAGCATAACCCTTTTCCTGTCAAACAGGTCAGCAGTTACAATGCTCCTGCAGAACTGCTGCCTAAGTAATTCAATACAGGTAACTTGTCGTTCAAAAAACAAAGGCCAAAAGTTCTGAAATGCGGTTCCAGGAGTTATTTCAGAGTCATTTGTTTAAGCTAATTTTGCAACGAATGATAAAATACTTCTGTAGAAAGCAGAAGAAAATAGATTACAAAATCAGACAAAATAAGAACATCTTGGATCCTAACCTTCCAACTGCCAGGACAGGACTGTCTAATTCTTACCAACAATCTACATAAGCATTCCTAAAAGCGAAGATCAGAACACCAGAATCTTGGCACTAGAATGACCTCACCACTGGGGTACAGGCAGGTTCTCCTTCCCATTTCATTTTCATGACCTTTTGCTACAATGTTGGATTTATACTGCAGCTTTGAGCCTCTGTGACTTGTTCCAAGACTTGCCTTAGAGTTTCTTTAAACCAACAAGTATCAAATACTCAAATCAGACTCCAGGATGGCCTTAATGTGACAGTCTCAAGGATACCTAGCAATTGTTTCAAGAAGAAAAAAGGTCTTTAATAAAGATCAGAAGTCCTGTGACTTGCTCAAACAATATAGAATAAAGGATAAGGAGAGTGCAGTGAATAAAGCAGTCCAAACAACAGTGGGTCCTGGAACAGCCAGAACTTAAGCTACTCTTCAGAATTTACAAAAAATATTTGACCATGTCTATTTTCCATGATGGCCACAAAATTGCAAATAAAATTAATATTTGCCTGCACATATCTTAAGTAGATTGTTCTACAAATGATTGACAGAAAATGATGAAAACCATACAAAAAAGTAATGCTTACACATACCTGATATTGCTGAAGGGGGCATCTTTGGCTGCAGTCGATTAGTTTGAGGCAAGAAGGGGTTATTCAACCTTTAGAAAGAACAAAAGTTAAAGACTGATTTATGCTTCCAGCTATTATTACACTCTCCACTATCAGAGAATGGCTTAGGTTGGAGAAGAACTTAAAGATCACCTGGCTCCAATCCCCTGCCATGGGCTGGCTGCCCCACACCAGGTCAGGCTGCCCACGGCCCCATCCAGCCTGGCCTCGAGCACTGCCAGGGATAGGGCATCTACAATTCTCTAGGCAACCTGTGCCAGGACCTCACCACTCTCTGAATAAGAATTTGTTCCTTACATCTAACCTAAATCTCTCATCTTTCAGTTTAAAGCCATTCCCCCTTGTCCTATCACAATCAGACCATGTAAAAAGCTGGCCCCCCTCCTGCTTGTAAGCTCCCTTCAAGTACTGGGAGGCCCCAATAAGATCTCCCTGCAGCTTTCTCTTCTCCAAGCTAAACAAGCCCAACTCTTTCACACTGTCACCAGAGCAGAGGTACTCCAGTCCAACGATCACCTTAGCAGCTCTCTTCTGGGCCAACTCCAAAACTCCACATCCCTCCTGTGCTGGAAGCCCCAGGTGGTGCCTCATGAGGGCAGAGCAGAGGAGGACGATCCCATCCCTGTCCCTGCTGCCACCGCTCTGTTGATGCAGCCCTGGGTACTGCCAGCCTTCCGGCCTGCAGTCACACACTGCTGGCTCAAGCCCAGCTTTCCTTCCATCAGGATTCCTAATTCCTTCCTCGCAGGAAGGCTTGTCCGAGCATCCCCAGACTTACAGCCATGGGCAGCGGGCCCACAGGCAGCACCTCCCCAGCTGGGCCAGTCTCGCCCTCTTCCAGAGGAAGGGACGGGCGGCAGCGCAGGGAGCGACAGAACTCGAGCCCGCCCGGTGTGGATGGGCCGCAGACACGACGAGCACCAACCACCTACCCAAACGTGTTTGGTTCCTCCACGATCTTCATCTTGCCCGCCGAGGCGAGGAGACCTGCCGAGCAGAGAACAGTTAGCGGACGGGTGGAAGAGCAGAGGGATAAACCCAGCAGCACCCTCACACTCTCACCCAACGCAGCGCCCACAAACACCGCCAGCAGCAGCCGGGCGGCCGCCATTACCACTTCCGCCGGAAGCGGAAGTGCGCTCTGGGGCCATCAGGGCCGCTCCGCCCAAACGCGGGACCATGAAGCGCGGGGCGGCGAGGTGCGCCGCTCCGAAGCGTGGCAGGCGCGTGCCGCCGTCCGCCGGTGCCTCAGCCTCGCGGCGCGACCCTCACTACCTCGACTCCTTCGCTGAGGAAACGGAGGCCGCGCTGAGAGGTGTGGGAGCGCTCCGCGGAGCCTGACAGAAGCGGGGCGCCGGGCGGGGCCGTCCGCTCCCTACTAACGCGTTCCTGCTGTTTTCAGCTTGTTTGGAAGGAGAGCGGGGCGCCGAGGGGTGCGTCCCGGAGGCGAAGATTCCGTGCCCTCTTGCCATGTGGGAGCTCGGACACTGCGATCCTAAGAAATGCACTGGAAGGAAACTGGCCCGAAAAGGGTTGCTCCGAAACTTGCGCCTCAGCCAGAAGTTCCCGGGCGTCGTTCTCAGCCCTCTGGCCGCCGTCTGCGTCTCTCCCGCCGACAGGTAGGCGCTGCTATGGCTGCGGGCGGGAGGCGGTGTTCTGGGATGTTTGCACGCCGCGCTGCCTTGTGGTGTTCGGGGGGAGAGAGCGTTTTAATCATCGATTCACGGCCAAAACTGCGCTGCAGAGTAAATGTTGACCTTCCTGCTGCGCTATGTTACATTGATACGTGAATGTAAGCTATTTTATTAAATCCGGTTAAGATTTTTACACATCTGCTGTTAGGTGAGAAAAGTGCATGTGGATTCCTAATGAGAACTCCAAGCGTGTGCTCTGTGGGTTATGTGTAGAACGACAGCAGCCTGGAGCTGCTGCATCTCCTTCGGGAGGTGCTCCCTGGGCGTCTGAGGCTGTGGCAGTGCAAGACTTCAACACAGCACTTTGTGGAGAAACACTGAGAAATTTCTTCAAGGGTGGCTGCAGAATTTTTACAGAGGTTTATTCATTCAGAGAAAAGATTGTCCTTCAGAAGCTGGTCCAGAGCTTAAGTCTGAGCTCTGATGTTAAGCATGAATATGTGACTTCTAACTACGCTTCTGTCCTGCTTGTCATCCTTCAGTTCTTCATTGTCAGTTTGAAACCTTTCTTGCCACCCGCAGATTCTAAAGAAAATCACGTTACTATGCTGTGCCTCTCTATTTCAGATCATTGTAAAACATACTTCTTGACTGACAAAGGGGGCATTTGAATTTGTCATGGGTATTAAGGGGCAATTGAAATTCTCATAGATGTTTCTCTTTTCAGGCATATCGTTGCTCAGAATGGAGTTGCAGTTATAGATTGCTCATGGGCTAAATTAGAAGAAACGCCCTTTAAGAAAATGAGAGGAGGTCATCTACGGCTGCTGCCTTACTTGGTGGCTGCAAATCCTATCAACTACGGCCGGCCGTGCAAGCTGTCTTGTGTGGAAGCTTTTGCTGCAGCTTTTTGCATTGTTGGTAGGCTGCAACGTGTCTGATAGAAAATATTAATGCAGTCAGAACTGCTGGTAATATATAATGAGGTGATTGTCTGACAGAATAAACTAATGCTGACCTATTTGGTCTTGAATTTGGAATGAGATTGTCTAGTTCTCTTCCAAGCGCTTCCATCTGGTAGCCATCGATGTTATCGCTGGGCTGGAGTTCATGTGCAGGACACAGGATCTGATGATCCAGGTTTTCTCAGTAAGGCATGTAATGTTAGAAAACTTACAAAAAACACCAGAGAAAAGATGGTGAATCCTTATGCACCTCAGTCCTCATGAGAGGTAACAGCTGTCTGCTGTGTTCTGTGCTATTGCTCTTCTGGTTAAGAGCAATAAAAACAAACTTGAAAATTGTCCCCTCATGTTGTTTTCCAAACTCATCACAGAAGCTTCTTGACAATCTAACAGGCATCGTCCGGTGTGCTGCCTTACCTTCTGAAAATACGTGCAACCACTCTCTCACTGAAGGACTGCAGGGGCTACAGCCCGAATCATTAACCGTACCAAATATTTTCATGTAATACTTACTAAAAGACTGAACGTTTCTTCAATGTGATCAGCTATCCAGGTTAAAGTGAAATAATGACTTGAAGAAATCTGACTCCCTAAACACTGAAAAAAATGCTGGTGTACACCCCACGGGTGCAGTGGTAGAAGATAGGTGCTGAAGTTAGAAACGTGTAAGCTGAGTGAAATCTCATACTGGAGACCAGTGATCCTCCCTTTTCTGTTAAAGGATTCCCAGACCTAGCCACCATTCTTCTAAGGAAATTTAAATGGGGGAAGACATTTATTGAGCTGAACAAAAATCTCCTGGAAAAATATGCAGCGTGTCAGTGCCATGAAGAAGTGCTAGGTGTTGAAAAGGACTTTCTAGCTAGTGTCGAAGAAATAAAAGAAGAAGAAATAGGTAAGGAAGAAATCCCAACAACCACTCACCCTCTAACTAACTAGTCTTTTCTTTAATCTCATAAAATATTAATAAAGTAGAATAACTTAATGAGAAGACAGTAACAATGAACAAATTCTAAGTTGTTGGCTTCTGACCTCTTGTGATCAAATGAGTACGTTAAGCAAATAAATGAAGTCAGACCATCTAAATGCATCTCTTCTTTTTCCAGATCCATTTGATGTTGACTCAGGAAAGGAATTTTGTAATCCCAATAGGCCAATCAATTCTTCAAGGTAATGAAATTTAAATATTATTTTTCTTATTAGAAGTTGTTGTGCTTTTATAATCCTGAAAAATATTTCCAGAACAACACAAAGTAATGAAGAATCGGAGGAGGACAGTGTGAGCACTGCAGATGATACCAGTGAGAGCAGTGATGAGAGCAGTCCAGAAGATGATGATCCTGGAAAGCTTTTGCAAGAACAGCCAATAATAAATCAACTATCTGAAAAGTGAAAACAACAAAGAAAACCACTCAAAAAACACCCCAACAGCCTAACAGTTCTACACCATCTTGTACAAATAAACTTGCTTGTCAACAATGTAGCCTTTCCACCTGCAACTGTGGGATGCACAGCAAGTGTCTTCTGTCTAGGTGGGCCTCTCATTTTAGGCCACATGGAGGTTTGTATGTCTATTGATACATGTAAAGGTTTTTAAGATAGGCCTTCCATAAATAATTGTTTAAAGGTCCCAAAGCTTAACTATGTAAATAAAAAACATTGCAGTTACTGCTTTTGGTAAGTGATTTATAGGAATTATTTTCACTTAATGGTACATTGCAGAAAACAATTCCTGAGTATATTTTACCTAGAGAACACAATTAGGTCATCGCCCTGTTCTGACTACCTACAACATACAGAGCCTCTGACTTTTGGAGGCTTGGCTACCCTGCCATATACATTTCAACTCCACTTCATCCAGTTTAGGGTAATCAAAATGTCTCAGCTTAAAAAAAAACAAAAACTCCCAAGAATTATTTTAAAATCTCAGCATTAGATCTGATTTGCTCAGATACAGGCAATCCAAAGCAATATACACTGTTTTAACATTTCATATCATTTTACCACAAGATTTCAGCTACCAGGTTCAACAGTGTATCTGCCTGTATTTGCATTATTGAAATGTTACTCTCCAAACCCACAAATGTACATCCTACCTTCAAAATCTGAGAAAGACTTCTCCCTACGGTCATCTGTTTACATCATGAAAGAGGAGCTGTTACTAATTGTATTCTTCTTCCTTTACCTTTAAGTAGATACTCTCAAGTTCCAACCACCCAACTGGTTTCAATTTTTAAGCAAACCTCCACAAACCCTTCAACAGAACTGGATATAAAGACAATCCATAGTGTTACTTTGTACATACAATGCCCAGACCCTATAGGTCCCCTCACCCCTTCTTTGCAGGGTTCCTATTGTTCATGTTAGACTACGCTTGTATTATTTCAAAGTGCAATAAAGCAGTTGATCTCTAGCTAGTCATACAGTTCTATAAAGCGTTTAAGGAACTGATCAAGTATAGAATAGCTGCCAGTAATCAGCACTTAGGGCTTAGAGACAGACCACCTTTATGGCAGGGACAGGGAAGACAGCAGCTGTGAAGCATAGCATCACAGCTCGTAAAAACTGAGTTGCGTTCAGACCTGCTTAGACAGCAGTCTTTCAGTAATTTTAATGAAGATGACGAAACAAAGCCCTTTATATAAACAGTTTATTTACTCTAAACAGCAACACAGACAATGCCATATAAACACAAAGGAAGTGATGCAGAATAAGGATGCTGGCTGACTTTGGATCTCAGAGGCTCTTAAGCAATAACAACCTAGTTTCTGAAAGATAGAAAAACAAATTCAGGGAGGGAAGGGGGTGGAGGGCATGATTTTTATTTTTCCATACAGCCAGCTAAAGGCTAAATATAGTTCTAACATTTTAAAGCATGCCTGCATCAGATAGCAAAGTAACTAGAGATACTAGTGAATTTATAGAAGTATAAAAGTTTATAATTTTACAGCAGTTGAAATACTGACATCAATATTAAAATAAAAGCAAGTTTTACATAACAATCAAAAATACAAAAGACTGAAGGAAGAGACCCTGTATGAAAAAACTGGGGGCAATTCAGCAAATTTAGAACTGTATACAAGTGGCGAATATGGAAAATGGCACACATACAACCCCCTCCCCTAAGTGGATATTAATTGTACATAGCAACATTAGATTTTGCAAAAGTTTTGTAAACAAGTTCTTGCCAAACCAATCCCTTCCTTTTTAAGATGCTGCATGACAGATGCTTATGATGGTGCAAACTTCTTGGCTTGTGCTCGAACCCTCTTTTCGTATTCCACTCTGTTTTGGCTGAACAGAAGAAAAAGAAAGGGCGGTTAAAGCTCGAGAAATCAGACCATATTGTAAAATTGTCTCCTACTTCTAGCTCTTAATTCTCTCAACTCAGAGTACCCAAACAAAAGAATGCCTTCCATAGTGGACTGCACAACTACAGGCGAGGAGGAAGTAGCTCAGCACATCAGAAGTACTGCAGTTACAGAAACACAGTACAAACACAACCCCAAAAATGAGAATAAGCCCAAGTATTCTTACTTAGTTTATGAAGTTTACTCTCCAAGTTTGACAACTTGACTAAAAGACATACTGAGGAAGACGCAAATACAGTGCTGTTTCACTGTGCCTAATTACAGATGCAAACAGTTCTGCCCTGTTGAGCTGCCTTTAACAATTACTCATTAAGTAGTAACAAGTGTGTCCTAATGTACAGCTGTAGAAATCAATTAACCCAGCTGAAATACTATGCATGTCCAAAAGACATGAAAAGGATAAATCAGAGAATATACATTTCTGAAGTAATCTGCAAAATATGCCTGAGTTCATCCTCAATGAAGCTGTTCTCCCCCCCGGAGTGATTACGGAGTTAAAACAAAAAAGGAAAGCTTTTTTTTTTTTTTTTTTTAAATTTGATTTATATTTATTTCATTTCATCACAGTTCAACAGAAGCAGATCTTACTTCTGGGGAGTGGCTCATAAGAAACAGGCTCAGAAACACAGTGCTTCACTATTGCTTGGGAAGCCGTAGCACAAATACAAATAGTAGCTGTGTATGACCTCCCTGATGCCTCTCCCTCATCTTTTTTTCCCTTCCCTCTAAAAACAAAGGGGGTTTAAAGCTTATGCACACTGAAACTGATCTTTACTTCCTATGAACTACTGCATCCTTGAAACAGTATTAATTAGTACCAACCAGCCACTGAGGTACAAATTAACAGCCTGTTTTTTCAGCCTCTGCAGTAACAAGACCAGCAGAGATTGTTTTTGCATAAATGTATGAGGGAAAGTATAAAATGGGTCATGTGCTATATAAGTTTTCAGAGAATTATACTACTCCTGCTCTGTATTTCCTTAGACTATTTTTTCTTATCCAAGAGGAATAAAGGAAGGGGGTCTGCCTTGTCATTACTTGCCCCCTAAGGCATTGCCTACAACCATCCTCCATTTAATGCACCCATCCAGGCTTCAGAGATACTTAAAAAATAACCTTAAGTCTATAAATAAGATACAGACACGCTACCCATCCCTCCGCTTCCTTCTCACTGGGGTCCTGTATGACATTTTTGACATGGCGTTTTATGAGGCTCCGCATACAAGCTATTTTACAAACTTACGACTCTCCCGAAAGTCTTATTCTTCTATCTGATTTTACATTTCTATTTTGGACGTTATTCAGTAGCTGGCAGTGCCAAAAACATTTGTTTATAAAGTATGCTGCTTCCTTAAAATTTTGGGTCAGTCATCCATCTTTAATGGTAGGAAAATTTTAAGATTAAGCCTAAAAAGTGTGAAGTTTTTTGGTTCAAACTTGAATTCTACTAAAGCTACAAGCTTTCCGTACTTCTAAAAACAATTCTGAACATCAGTTTTCAAAAATGATACAATCCTTTTAGCAACCACAGTAGCTCTTCAACCTTCAGGCACAAGCGCTTATAGGTACACATTACTGCACAGAACTAAATTACTCCTGTATTTATCAATGGAAGTTGTCGACTAATCTACTCTCTTCCTTCTCAGTGTCACTGTTCTCATCAAATCATTATGCTTCATCACTACTCCTCAGTTAGCTTTTAGGGGAAAGGAATCTGTATTGGACTGAGACCAAGATGAGAATCATGGTCCAACTGAATGCATCTTCATGCTTTCTGTTGTTACATTGTTAGAAGTTCCATTAGCCTATAAATACTGAAGGTATTGCTTAGCTTGAGTTCAGCTTAAGCTAGGCATCTCCACAGGATATAGCCATGAAGGCATAAAAGCTCCCTTGATCATTCCCAAAAACATTTGCAGATACTATCAGCAACAGGCAGCTGTAGGCAACATGGCAGCTCTCACACTGATCCACATACTTACCAGTAAATTGTGTACGCCTCTGCTTGAGCTGGGTCTTGAATATTTGGTTCATTTAGAAGTTCTTGTATTCCTAACAAGATCTGTGGAAAAAGGTACAGAAGTAACATAGGCATGGATATTACTAAGTTATGAAGAAACATGCAACTAAAGGAAAAAAAACATCACTACATTCACACCAAAAATTCCAGCTGTAGAAACACATAATGAACATTTTACATTCATGTAAAGTAAACATGCAAAGCAAGAAAGAAGGATAATTATATGCATATGTACAACTAATAACCTGTTTAATTGTGATTGCTGGCCTCCAGTCCTTATCCTCCTCTAAGATGGAGAGACACACTGTGCCTGAAGGATACACGTTTGGGTGGAATAATGGTGGTTCAAATTTACCTGAGGGGGAAAGAAAAAAAAGTTACTTGCATGCAAAGCCAAGGCTAATATTAACAGACTGTTCAGACCATTGGTGTAGAGCAAACAAACTGGCCAGTGACACACACACACTTCTCTCTGCACCACTGTTCCCCATCTAACCTCCCCCACTCACCAAATGGGGGATTTCCATAGCTATTATTGAAGTGTTGCACTCTGGCTTGGCCTGTACCAAAAGCAGGAAACCTGCCACGTGTGTTATCACTCCAGGCAATTTCACAGCATCACTCTGACCAGTAATATTTTGGTTTAGGGATGGAAATTGACACAAAGGTTCATAGTAGCTACACACTAAATAACTTCTTAAACCAATCCTATACTTAGAGCAACATACACTATTCTATAAAGAAAGATGCTGCCTGTCACTTGTTTATTTTCCTCTCACTGTATTATATTGAAAATTCCATACAGAAAACACTGAGTTTCTGGTATTACTGTTCAATTTCACTTTATGTATAAGCAACATGAACAAAAGCAAAGAAGCCTAATCTGCAGGACCAACTGAAAAGGTTGGTTATACAACTTCCCTACTGGCAGACTATATTTTAGCATTTCTTTAATCTTTATAAGGCTTAATTCCTACAGCTATCATCTTGAATAATGTAAACAACACCTGTTTAATGGTGTATTAGAAGTCTGTTACTTCTATTTTCTAATCCATTTTTATGTTACAATTATGTTTTGCTTATCAGCTGCCCAGTGAAGTTCAATGGGAAAGCAGAAGCTGCATTAGCAAGGAGTCTTATCAGCCACACATCTTATTTTAAGCACATAAGCTTGAGTTTTAGAACATTCCCTAACAAGTAAAACAAGTATTTTTTCTAATACCATGTACAATAAATAACACATCCATATTTAGAGTGAACAGATGAAAAAGTAAAAGTTGATGGAACTATATATATTTTTTTTTTTACTGTGAGTTCTCTGCATAGAAAAACTTAACTTCACAGCAAGAAAAGCCCAAATACCCACTAAAGACTTAGTCTAATCATGCCTACCTATTACTACCTCTAATTTAGAGTGCTGATTAAGTAGTGAATACTTCAGGTTTGTCAGAAGCACCACTTTGAGGAAATCCAAATAGCAGCTCACCCGTCCCCTTCTAGTTTTGTTAGCATCGAGCACTTAGCTCAGTTCATCACAATATTCCAATTGCCAAGTGCGGGGTGGGGGAAAAAAAAAAAAGAAACTTTCAGTAGGAAAAAAAGCTCAGTAAGGAAGTGACAACTATTTGTACAACCTCATGGGCTATTCAATATTGTTCTACTACATGCATGGTGTGGCTTTTTTTGTGTCATTTTTCTTACATTTTGGGGGTGAAGAAGGGTAGTCATCCTTGAAAAGCATCCGTAGTTTAAATAAGCCTCCTTCCCATGGTGTCTATAAAAGAAGTTGAGGTATGTTTTGATTACAACAAGAGCAAGTCAAACGTGGGAAAAAAACCCAAACAATAGTTTCCCAGACAAAGCACAAGACACCTTTTCTACACCACTAGAAGTGTCCTACACTGCAGTATGCTACATACAATGAGATAAGTTATCCTACTGATAGCTTTTTTTAGATCAGCTCATTGTATTTTCTTTCCCACTTAGCAACACCTGGAAGCTGTAGTAAAGTCATCAACAGATTTAATACCAACATCGATAATTCTAGATACAAGTACAGTCATAGTATATAAAAAACAGTCTTCCAGTCTTTTACTACCTTGGCTGTTTTGTGTTGTGCTATATTTTTATATTTATACATGATCTCAGAACTGCACACCATACTCAAGGCGAGGCCACACCAGTGCTAAATATAGTGGGAGAATTACCTCTGACCAGTTGACTACACTACACTTAATGCACTCAAAATGTAGTTTGCTGCTAGGGCACCGCTGGCTCACGTTGAGCATGCTGCCCACCAGCATCCCCAGGTCCCTCTCTGCTGAGCACATCACCAACCACTTAGCTTCCAGTCTGTACCAGTGTCTAGCATTACTCTACTATTTATCTTCACTGAACTTGCTAATGATAATGACCCGATGCTCTGTCCTATCTAGATCCCTTTTCAAGGCATCTCAGCTCTCTGGGGAGTGAACCTGCCAAAGATGCATTCTACTCTTGTATCCAGATCACTGATAAAAAACACTGAGCAGAACCAGCCTTGGACTGGAGCCCTGAAGAATGCCACTAGTGACCAGCTACCAGCCAGATGTGGGCCCTTCAGTACAGCCCTCCAAGCTCTGCTTTTGAACCAGTTCATCACTTAGAGTAGCAAGAACCTGTCTATATCATAGTAGTATAAGTTGTCCATAAGGGATAGTATTAAAGGCCTTACTAAAATACAGAAAGATTATATGCATTGTGTTCCCTTCATTCACCAAGCAGGTGACCTTATCAGAGAAGTAGATCAAATTACTAAGGCAGGACTTTTTCTTGATGAACCCATGTTAAGTATGCCTGCTAACAGTTTATTTTTGTTACAGAGACAGCTATCAAGTAATTGAATTAAGATGTATCTTCAGCAGCAAATTTATGTTCAACATTAACCTAACTGTGGTAATAGTATAGAATCTGCAGGTTTTGCTCAAAGCCTTCTCTGAATGTAGTACAAGACATGTTAAGGAGACTTAGGCAAGTTGCCAAGAAGCAGTAGAAGAGGCAAAGCAACAGTCATGCTATATACAAGACACCAAAGATGGGAGTTTTTCATTCTCTTCCAAGTAATTAATAGAATTATCTCAAAAGATACAAAGGCATCTGCTGGATTCACAAGTAATGCATCCTCACCAAATAACATCGAAAAGGAAACTAATCCTGATCAGAAAGATAAATTATACTAGCACTATATGAATCAAAAAAGCTTCGTGCATTAATGACTGCCTCCATGCACTAAGTCTGCATTTGTCCTCCCCCTAGAACCTGACCAACCTGACTGAAATAAGGGCAAAGATTAATTTCTGTAAAGACCAGGACTACCTATTTTTAGGAAAAGTATAAATGAAATCAGATAAAAAGCACCTCTGTTAGACAATTACATTCTTTCCATAACGCAAACAGGCAAAACTCCATAGAATTGAAAACAGACAGATTTCAAGTTAATAATACAGAATTATTTTCCATGAAATTCAGAAGATTAGTGCTACAGTGCAGCACTTCTGTAGGACTGAAGTGTCTCATTATTTGGTGGACAAAAAAAAACCAACACATACATCTGGTGCTCAACTACCAGGAACAATTGAATAATATGAACTTTCAAACTTGAAGGTTTGAATCAGTGTTTAGTAAGAAGACAAATCACAATAATCCCTGACATTAAGCAGAAGAGCATCTCAATTTGCCCCATGCAGGATTCTTCCACACTCCTCTGAAAAATATTTCTTAAGGTGATCAGTGCCAGAAGCTGAACAACAGACCCATGGTGTACTTTGTCCAGTGGCATAATCCAAATATTTATATTAAACTACATGCAACTTATACTCTCACAGTTCTCAGCATAATACACAATCACATTTATGTTACTTTCCAGCGTAAGTGAAACGTTAGGACAACAGAACGCCTTACCCCCTTCTTCCCTGGAATAGCACATTCCCAGTTCATTAGATTCATTGTGCCATCTGGGTTTTTTGTAGGTACTGCTACAAATCCCTGAATTAAGGCAAAACAAAAACAAAAGGTGAGTATTTCAGAAGACGCGCTTAGAACACTTCATGCCACGTCTAATGTATACACAGTTATTTCTTTGTGCAAAACACAGTTTTAAGGAGTTTCTTATTTAAAAATTAATTCAATTACTGTAACACATCAGGGAAAAAGATAATCCTAACATGAATGTAACTGCACAAGCCAGAAAGTTAACAGTGCTCAGATATACTTACAAATGGATGATCTTTCCTCCAGGCTTTTCTCTCCTGTGCAAGTCTACTTAGAGCTATGCCAGACATATTCAGAGTCCCTCTAAAACAAAAATAGTACAACCTTATTCACTATGTAAGTAACATGTTCTTCATATAAGAGTTCTGATCACTCAGGAAGTCTTTTGGCCTTCCATTTCCAGCACTGCAGATGTTAACACGAGGAATAACGTCATCAAGTTACCCCACACCAACTACCTCTCAGGTACTGGACTTGACCCAGTTTCACATACACCCACTGTGCAATTCGTACTTGAACCACATTGTACGAGTAATTTTTCATGTATCTTGATAGCAGTAACACTATCACTGACAGGAAAAAAGGCTCAGATTTCCTACTTGTGTGACTGACAAAGGCATATCTAGCTCTCTGTGACATCATGAAAGGTATGGCTTTCCTCTGAAGGCAAACTCCTGCACTGCTCCCATTTCTGGCAAGCAGGAGAATAAGAAATGCCACTAACAGACCAAGTCCCTGCTAAAATCCAGGGTTCTACAGGACAGCAACAGGGGCACAGGATCTAGCAAACTCAAGTGATTCTGATGTCATGTCAATGAAAAAAAAATTCTAGACAGCAGCAGGAACAAAAGACAGAAATTAACTGAGGAAGAGTCAGTGAGCAGCCCATTCATTCCACAGGACAGGTCTTTAATGCCCATATAAATTGAACCATCTTCCAGGATCTTTGCTGTCTTAAGTAACGGCCAAGCACAGCAACCAAGACATGCAGAGCACAGGTCAGTACTACAGACAACATGAGAACAGTTCTAGACACAAGGCCCAAATAGAGCAGCCTCTCAGATTTAGGGGAGGATTCTCCACTCACCCACAAGAGCAGTTGAAGCGAGCCCTTATTTTTCATGGTCAAACTGTACCTAAACTCATCGTTTCATTAGCCATGTGGTCAGAAACCTCCAGTAAAAACCTTTAATCCTCCTCCCCACTGCACTTCTACCCATTTTAAACAAGAAATGAAACTTGGTAGCTGTGGAGTTAAGAACAGTTGGCCCGACTACTCCATACAGCCACCAGGAGAGCAGTATCTTTCTCCTAAATAAGCTTACAGAATAAGTGAAAGAAATATTATCACTCTATTAGAACAAACAGTTACACACTGATTAAGGATTATTAGTTAATACAGTGCAACTCTTGTATACATAAACTCCCCAACCATACCAACTCTAGCTCAAAAATGCCCTTGTTTTAAAATCTCTCGATTACTCGTGCACACCTGCCGTGCACTCAGAAGATTAGAAAACATCAGGCTCTCTATTTACACATTTATGCATCAGAAGTGGCCCAGCAGTACAGACACCTTAACTAAGAGTCCTTAAAAACAATTCTTCCCACCCCTCCCCAATTCTCTCCTCTCCCTCCTTTTTCCCCCCATGTCAGATCAGCTTTCACATCCACAGCCCATCATTTCAGCTTCCAGGTAGCAGTACAATTCCTGTTAGAATGTAACTACAACTAAAGCTTTTTAGAAGGCACCATTAATGCTCTGTGCAGTAAACACACACAAAAGAATCGTGTGCTCATTCTAACGTTCCCAATACATGCACTGGTGGCCTGGTCATGTAAGAACATTGCAGGACTTCACACCAGAACTGTGGATAGGACTTCAGCTTTCAGTCAACTCACCAGCAAGAGAAACAGAGCCTCCCAAGAGAAACCAGACCAAAATCAAACTGCTCCTCTGCTTCAGCAAAACTATAAAGGGAGTAATTTTATTTCGTGAGCTCATACCCCTGCTAGAGATTTTAATGAA
>PPHD01006231.1:0-16940 GCA_002909625.1 Bambusicola thoracicus
CTCGGTGGGCGGGGAATGCAACGGGGCGTTCCGGCCACTGTCAATGTCAAACAGCTTCTCCCCTAAGCAGACAAGGGGTTTGAGGTGCGACACAGGCAGGGAGAAAAGGAAAGGGATCTCATCTTCTCCGCACCAGTGGAGGTAGAACTGGAGTCCCAGGCTCTCAGTGAAGATCCCTTGACCCAGCTGGATTCCCCCATGCCAGCCCCACCGAACCATCATTTCCTTAAGAAGGCCATAAAAACGCAGAACATTTGATTCCCTGGCTGAAACCACCAGTCACTGAGGTACAAAACAGACCCGTGCACTTGGCGTAAGTCCTCTGATTATCATACTACAACCTCCCATCCGTTAAATGAGCTCTGTGCTGGCCAACATGAGGTTACTGGGTGACAGCTCAGAACGAGCAGCCCCTAACACCAGCAAGGAACTGGGGGCAGTCCACCCCTTCCCTCCACCCTCTCCCCCAAACTTTTTGGGGTCTTGAAGCTCACCCACAAAAAGCAGTGTGAAAATGATAGTCAGCTGGTACACAGCGTGTCCCAGGATGTTCTTCATCATGGTGCGGGAGATGAGGGGCTTGTTGCGGCCATATGGCTTGCGGAGCAGCAGGGACTCAGATGGGGGCTCTGTGGCCAGGGCTAAGGAGGCAAAGGTGTCCATGATCAGGTTCACCCACAGCATCTGCACAGCTTTCAGGGGAGAATCCTGCAGGGAGAGCACGGAGAACATGACATAACAACTAAACCAGCCCTGTTTTCACCCCTATTTTGCAAGGTGTCCCACTCTCTTCCTGCCAAGAGCAGCAGCCCCATACCTGCGTGATGCAGGCGCCCGTGAAAGCCACGATGACGGCCACCACGTTAACAGTCAGCTGGAACTGCAGGAACTTGGAGATGCTGTCATAGACGTTGCGACCCCACATCACTGCCTTGACGATGCTGGTGAAGTTGTCATCCGTCAGGATGATGTCTGAAGCCTCCTTTGCAACATCGGTGCCTGCAATGCCCTTAAGTGCCAGGGAGGAAGTGGGCAGGGGTAAGTCACAGGACAAGCTCCACACCCAGCTCTGCAATGCTGCTTTTCTTCCCAGATTATACAGCGTATCAAACACACCCTTGCAATGCCCTGCAAGGAGACAGTTCCCTGGTGCTCTCCTCTCTTTAGATTTGCAAGTCCTGCATTGGATGGGAACCCCTGACTTTTGCAGGGCATGAGCTTCAGAGAGAAGCTGGGCAGTACAGCACAAGGTTGCTGTTTGATTGCTGCTCTGGGGGGATGCAAGCAAAGTGGTCGGGGGTCTGATCCCACACATGGGGGCACAGAGCCCCGCTGCACAGATCTCAAGGAAGACAGCCTTCTGCACAGGCTCCAGAACTGCACTTCAATCTACAACTCCTGCTGTGCCCTGCATGGGCAGGCACCAGGCTCTGTCCAGCAGCTGACTCCTGCTCACAGATGTAAACTCTAACAATTCACTAGAAAGCAGTTATACCCCTCAGCTTTTGTTTCCTCCTGCTGGCAGGGCATAGAAAAGCAGCAAGGCAGATTGGGGTTCCTTCATTGTAAATCAAATCCAGGTCAGCACTAGAACTGTGCCTGGAGTCTGACTTGTCCATTATGAGCCTGGTGCACAGCTGTGGAGATGAACCAATTGACACCGAGCTCCTTCCCAGAATGGCTCAGTTCAAAGCACTCGTGCTGCCCCAGCACCATGCCACCTTCAAGTCAACACTGTCTCCCTGAAGTGGGTCAGAGAAACCCACCCTGAACCCAGGATATTGGAGGACCGTTTTCCAGTCGCTTGCTAGCAGTCCTAGAAGGTTCCTTAGAACTCACACCAACCTCTGGATAGGTTTATTTCTCCATTTTAAGCTCTTAAGGAAGATTTGGGAAAAGAGTTTCACTGCTCCAGAGAGAATTTAAGTGTTCATAACAACCAAGTAGGTCCTCAGTTCCTCTCCCTGAAAAGCAGAGGCCACCTCCCACACCAAGGAGCACCTGCTGGCAAACCCACTGCCCTTTTGTACCATAGCAAATCCAACATCAGCTTTCTTCAGAGCAGGGCCATCATTGGTCCCATCCCCGGTGACAGCCACCACCTGCCGCTGGTCACCAACAGTGCTGTCAATAATTCCTGCAATGGGGGGGCAAGGAGCGCAGAAAACATTAGCTCTGAGGGCAGGCTCCAGCGGAGATCACGCTGCAAAAAGCAGCTGGGCAAAGCAGCCCAGGGCACTTGGGGGAGAGGTGGCGAGCACCAGGAACAGGCACGCACCCACCTTTGACGAGCGTGTGTTTATCTGTTGGGGACGAGCGGGCCAGCACACGCAGCTTGGGCCAGATCTTGTCCAGCTGCTCCTGTTCCACCTACAAGACAAGGGTGGGTGTGAGGAGGCACAGGGACCTCCAGATGCCTCCTGCCTCACTAGAGTGTGACCCTCAAAGCACCCAGCCAACCCACAGCAGGGCCCCGTGCTGCTCCCCCACCTCGCCCTTCTCATTGCGGATGAGCCGGTTGAACTCCTTTCCCTCCAGGCACAGGAAGTCCTCTCCAGGCAGCAGGATGCCACACTTGGTGGCAATGGCACGGGCAGTGTTGATGTTATCCCCAGTCACCATGCGGACAGTGATGCCCGCACGCTGGCACTTCAGGATGGCATCTGGCACCTGGGGATGGGAACAGGCAAGGGGTGGGCAGAGCACCCAGGCCATGGTCTCAGTGGGCCCACAAGCCATTTACATCCACCCGTAGCTCAGGTGGGGGACAAGATGCTGAACCAGCATCAATCCCCAGAACCAGCTCAACTTACCCCTGAGGGATGGAGAATCCCCCAGGGAACAGAGCACCCCTGCTCCTGCCCTCACAGCCCTGTTCAGAGCAGCCCCCCCCAACCCCTGCCCCAAGAGAAAAGAACCTCATTGCCTTCTCCCCATCATGAGGCACAGCCAGGCAGCCCACCCAAATGGGGGCATTCCTCCTGCCCCAACCCTGCACTGCTCTGGCAGCATGTTGCTGCACTAATGGGTTTATCTATTATGGAGCAGTGAGGGAAGTGGATATTGGTGAGAAATTTGCAAATTGAATCATGACCTCCAGAGTCAGTGCAGACAGGACATCTGTAATGCAATTCCCAGACTCAGATACTTGAACATCTAATAAGGAAAGATGCAAGCAAGGCAGGAGCGTAGGGGCAAACTCCACAATGCAATTAAGAGACAAGTAGCAGAAGGCTTACTGCATTAGGTCAGCTGCCTGCCTGGCACCCCGTGATGGAGGCAAACAGGGGCAGCAAGCTGCAAGGTGAAAGAACCAGCCGGTCAGTCCTGCCTTCTCCAGCATCCTCATCCCTCCTGCCTGGTGCCTCCCTGCACCTGATGACTGCACACAAAACCAGTCGGGCTTGTGCCAAGAGCCCTGGAGCAGCAAGGGAGGGGAGTCTGAGTGGAAGCAGGCTGCCACCAGGTTCTTCTGCCCATGCATGAAAGGTCAATGCCAGCACATGGTCGCGTGAGGCACTTTAGGGACAGGAGAAGCTCATGGTTTTGTAAGGGGCTCATACTCTTAAACATCAGGAAGAGAGGCTCCTGGACCAGGAGCATGGCTGGGTGACGGGCTGTCAGGGCCACACGGTGGCCACAGTACCTCTGGCCGCACGGGGTCCTCTATCCCCACCACAGCAATGCAGGTCAGGTCAGACAGGATCTCATTCTCACTGTCCCACTCGGGCTCAGTGTCAGCAGGGAAGTCACGGAAGGCCAGGCAGATGGTCCGCAGCCCGTGGCATGCCATGGGCTCAATCACCTTCTTCACCATCTCATCCCGATCCTTCACTTTGAACATCCGGGGGTCACCATTCTTGTCCAGGATCTTGGTGCACCTAACACAGGACCAGGACAGGAGGGTAAGGAGGGTAAGGGAGACCACCTGTGGCTGTTCAGCAATCCCCTCCTTCCATCACCCAGTTCCCCAATCTGCAAAATGAGCACAACCCTCTCACCCAGTACCCCTACAGACTTACCAAAGACACCCTAAAAAGAGCTAGTACTTTGCATGGCAGCACCTCCTGATGCTTGCCCTTTCCTTCCCCCCCTCAAGCGCTGCGCCCCATTCACCCTGCAACCACCCAGAAGAGCTCAACACTGCACTGAGAGCTCAAAGCCTACAGGGCAGGTGGTCTGGGGAGAGGACCCAGACAGTGTGCGGGGACAATTACTTGCGGAGGATGATCTCAGAGGCTCCCTTGCTGTACATGCGGAAACTGTTGTCGCTGTTCTTGAGCACCGTGCTCATGGACTTGCGCACCGAGTTGAAGGTGTAGACCTTGTAGAGCTTCTCCTCTGGCACCTCGTTCCGCACAGCCTGGTAATCCTGCTTCAGGTCCAGCACGAAGCCCAGCAAGGCACACTCTGTCTTGTTCCCCACTTGCCGGGGTAGCCCCCCTTCCTTCTCTGGTGGCTAGAGGAGAAAGGGAAAGGAAAAGCAATGGGCACTGCAGAACACAGCGGGATGGAAACAGTAGGGATGGCCAACAGTGGAAACATAAGGCTGCGGTTCTCAAGAGCCGACTCACCAGGATCTTAGATGTGTAGGCAGAATTGATGGCGACACCGTTGACGATGAGGTCCAGGACCTTGGGCAGGATGGCTTCGGGGTCAGGGATCTGGCGGTAGTGAGTGTCCCCCACATAAGCCTGCACCACAGTCATTCGGTTCATGGTGAGCGTGCCAGTCTTGTCTGAGCAGATGGCGGTGGCATTACCCATGGTCTCACAAGCATCCAAGTGCCGCACAAGGTTGTTGTCCTTCATCATTTTCTGTAGCATGACCAGGAAGGTTAAAGCCAAAAGCCTAAATTCTCCCCTCACACTTCTCCATACGTGCCCCATCCCCACTGGTCTCACCTTCACTGAGTAGGCCAGGGAGATGGTGACTGCCAGTGGGAGACCCTCAGGCACAGCCACTACCAGCACGGTGACACCGATGATGAAGAATTTGACGAAGTACTGGATGTAGATAGGGGTGCACTCTGCCAGCCAGGGCCGACGCTGCACCCCAAAGGTGTCGATGACAAAGTACAGCACCAAGATGATCACTGTGATGGCCGACATGATCAGCCCTGGGGGAAGATGCCGAGCGGCAGGTGAGGGAACACAGGGATGGCAGGCAGGGGACAGCCCCCTCCCACTGTCCCACCTCCAGTGAGTACCCCAGGGTGATGGCTCACCTGCCTTCCCAATCTGGACTGCCAGGCGCGTCAGCTTCCCTTGGAGCACAGACTTCTCCTTCTTGGGCACCTTCACCTTTTTCTTCTCCTTCTCCTCATTTTCCACCCCTTCCTGGCTCTTCAGGGGTTGGATCTCTAAGGCCACACCATCCTGAGTTTTAGCTACACCCCCAGAGCAAAATAAGACACCGTTTGTGAGTAGGAGAGAGACCAGGGAGACCTACAGGACACCGCTAAGAAATATGGTGGTGGGAAAGAGAGAAAACCCAGAGCACAAACCATTCTCCATGACACACACATCTGAGCACATGAAACTCTCTTGTCCCAGGGCCCTGTTGCCTCTCTATGGGGCAGTCTTGACATCTACCCCACGCCCCAGCCCCGTGCAGGAAGGGTCCTGGGGCTGATGCTGGCTATGGGTCACAGCGGTGCTGCCAGAGATCCCCAACCTGGCTGCTGGGCACAGGCAGGATGTCTCCAACCTCTCCACAGGTGCTTCACACCCTGCAGCACAAGAAAAGCACGCTGGGTTTGCCCCAAAGCAGCTCCAGTGCACCAACAGACCCCACCCCAGCTGCAATACAAAGGATCGAGCTTGGAGAGGGCTTCTCTCTGCTCTGTACCCCTCTTACGCAGTTTGATGCCCTTTTTAAAGCCCTTCTGGGGGCTCAGCAGGAATCCATTTCACAGAGGAGCACTGGAGGGGTGAGATGGAGGGGGACAGTTAGGCATTCCAATGGATTTGGAAGAGGAGTGAACCAGCTCCCACAGTTGCAGCCCCAAGCCTTCCATTATGTTTTTAGGACCCAAAAAAGCCAGGCTTCCATAGCCCAGCTCCATGGCCTCCCTCAGCTGAAAATCCCAGCTGGGCTGGGAGGCGTCAGTTGGGATGGTGGAGCAAAGGCTGAGAGAGCAGCAGAACCACCCCAGCAGCCCCAGGACCCATCCCCTCCTGGCAGCCACTGCTCAATGGTCAGGGACAGCCCCAAGCTGCCCTGACACCTCCACAGTTACAACACAACAAAACAAGCACCCAGACACATCTGACGGGAAGGAGGGCAAAACTGCTAAGAGGAAAGAGAGAGAGAGAGAGAGAGAGAGGGGGGTGGAGAGAGAGGTGTAGAAATGGGCTTCCTCCACAGCCTGCAAAGAACAGGGTGAGAAACACCGGCAAGGAGACGCTCACGGAGTCGAGGCCATGGGAGGAGAGGGTGCAACCATCACACAGGCCAGGTCTCAAGGGAGATTTATCCCAGGAACTTGTGACCCACATCTCTTGCCCTGCCATGCCCAAACACACCCTGCAGGAAAGCAGCACAAATGCTTCAGAGCCACCAGGTCATGTCAGTGGGGACTTGCTTTGCACCAAGGGATGCTGTGCCAGCAGCCTGGACTGCCAGGAAGAGGCCTGTCCTCCCTGCACAAAGACTGCCCCAAGCAGAGGCCACAGGGCATTGACCCCACTGTGCTGGAGCTGTGGGACCATTGCACCCTCTCCCAGGACAACGAGGCGAGAGTCCCACCAGAGCAGCAAAGAGCACAGACTCATGAGAAGAAGGAAGGAGGAATGCTTGGTAGTTAGTGTGGTGCTGGTTCAAAGGATGGAGAGGCTGGTTACCTTTGTTGCGATTTTCAGGGGCTCCAGTTTTTTTACCTGTTCAAAGAGAGAAAGGGTGCAGGGCTGAGCACACGGACCAGACAGAGGGATGGGAAGGATCAGCCCTCCTCCAAGGGGCTGCAAACACTGCTCCAGCAGTGCCTGTGCTGTGGGCTCGTTGCCACTGGGCACTGAATGTGGGACCCCAGGCAGCTCACCTCACCTGCCAAAGGTGATCCTGCACCCCAGCATGGCAGGGACCTGGAGCCCCCCAGCACCCTGACCTCACTGCTTCAGATACCTCCAGCTGCAAAGCACCCGCTATAAGCCCCACCAGAGCTCCGCAGGGTGCCAGGGCATCTCAGATCTCTGAGGAGAAGCCACAAGCAGAGCCTGATCGCTGCACAGCATGAGATCACCCACAGTCATCTCCCCCAGCAATGGGCAGCGCTACACAGTGCAGATCCCCCAAGGTCTGCAGCAGGCAAGGTCTCCATTTTGGGGTCCCCCAGTGGGTCTCTATAATATAGGAAGCACAGGGCTGCTGTTATTTAAACAAGCAGCACACAGTAAAGGCTTATACACCAGAGACCTGGTTTCTCCTTCCCTCCCTTCGCCTCAGCATCGCAGCAAGAGATGAGTCAGGGCAGCACTCCCTCTCCCAAGTTTTCCTCCCAAATTGAGGGCTGCAAGGTCCTAGCACCGGACACATAGCTAGGTTTACATTGGAATCAAGTGACAGAGCCTGAGAACAAAGAAAACACTAAGGACCATGCCTGGATCTCAAGCACACTGCTGTTAGCTCCAACAGCTTTTTCTCTTCGTGATCCCATCTCCAAGCTGGGCTACACCCCAGCTGCCCCAGCCAGGATCACACCAACATGAGCTTGGGATCCTTTGTGATCAAGAAGCACTGCAATGGAGCAGCAAGAGGGCAGAGCTGAAGCAGAAAAGAGTTCACATCCCAGCACAATCAGGGACTTCTCAGCTGGTCCCTCTCCTCTTTCTCACCCGCCAGACACAGATCCCTGCTTGCCCTCTTCCCATTCCCTGTGCTTCACCTTTCATCCCAGGCAAGTCAGGGATGCCAACAAAGTCCTGACAGCACAGCACGGGCTGCTGGCATCCTGCAGGCAGCCGGAACTCACCCTCCAACCACAGGGTCGGTGATGGGCTCCCTACAAAGCACCACACAGCATCACCCCCAGTCCCATTCCCCTCTGGTCCGTGACTCCCACCCAGCCTCCAACTCCAGACTGCTGCTGACTGGACAAGAGAGATGGAGCTGTGACCAAAAAGAGCCAGAGAGCTCAGATCTGAATGCGCAAAGGTCTTTTCTCTTGCAGCACATCCCACGTTGGCCTGAGAACTCACCATACCTGTCTGTGTCACACGCACTAACACACAACCACATCCCATTGCTGTGGATGGGGTTTGCTGCACACCAGCAGGTGCTTCCCAGGGAAGGGAGAAAGGCAAGAGGTGGAAAGAAGCAGATTTAGGAGATCTCCTCACCTTTCTTCACCTTCTTTTCCTCATCTCCTTCTCCCGCACCCAGCAGAGTGAAGATGATTCCTGTCTGGGAGTTGATTCCCACTGCAGTCACCACCATCCGCCCAGAGCCCTCCATCACATGGGTACCTAGCATGGAAGGAAGGCATGGTGAGAAAGGACACAGCACAGGGCTCCCACTACTCCCAAAACCTCATGTCAGCTAAGGCTCCCTCCCTGGAACATCTGAAGCCTCAGCAGCCACCACAGCAGCCCTTGTGACAGGGGCACCAGGCAAAGGCCCTGCTACCACCCCCACATCTCTCATAGTACAGAGCTGCTCCAGGGCTGAGAGCCACAACTCAGCAGCAAAAAGATGGTTGGGATCCTATCTCAATCAATTCAGCAATTCAAAACACCATGCTGACAGCTTTGGGACTTCACATGGAGGAGCAGCCTCACCTGACAGCAGCATAGGGTCTTTATCAAGTGATTTTTTGACTTGGTCAGACTCTCCAGTCAGCGAGCTCTCATCTATTTTCAGGTCGTTCCCTTGGATCAGGATGCCATCCGCTGGCAAGAGGTCACCTGAGAGAGGAGCAAAGTGAATAGCTGGTCCTGATCCAGCTAGCTGCAGCATCCCTGTCTACTGCACCCAAGGGAGAACTCTGTTAGCAAAAGAGCTCAAGAAATTCATCCCAGTTTAGAGAAGTAAAGGCTGGGGATTAAACACTGATCTCCAGTAGCTCACTGCTGTGTAAAGGCATTAGTTTTGAGGCCTTTCACTCCATCAGGCAGTGCTCCCCTATGTTTGCTTTTAATGAATCAACATCCCACCTTCCCAAAGCCTCAATGCATCCAAACCATTGCAGGAACATACAATTGCAGGGGCAGAAGAAAGCTCCAGGCCAAAGTCAGCACCACACAGGAAAACCCTCATTTGAGATGGGAGCTGCAGGGAATGAGTGCCGGGTGAGCAAGGAGCAGGGCCTGGCTTTGCCCAAGGGCTGCATCAAAACACCCCTCGCTAGGGAGGTGAACCCCAACAAGGACATGGTCAGTGCTGGAGCAGCCCAAAGCCATGTGCTGACCTCAGTTCCAATCACCCCGCTGGAGCTGCAGAGCTCCATCCCGTTGCTCCCTTAACTCCACGTGCCATGGGGCAGAACTGGGCTGCCCTTGCACCACTCACCGTACTTGATCTGCGCGATGTCTCCCACAACGATCTCTGCCACAGGGATCTGGATCACCTGCCCTTTGCGGATCACGGTGAACTTCTGTTCTTGCTCAATGCGGCTCTGGAGGCCACGGAATTGCTTCTCTTTGCTCCAGTCATTGAAGGCGGTCACCAGCACCACGATGATGACTGAAAACAGGATGGCTGCCCCCTCGATCCAGCCAGCCTGCGCCTCGCCCTCATCCTCCACGCCACCTGAGGACTGCCCGCACACTGCCACCAGAGAGGAGAACGTGTTGTACAGAGGGGGAGAAGGGAACCGCCCTATGGCACGGCCCAACCACCGCGGGGCATCACAGCTGTGAGCAACACTGACAGATCTGCTAGGGCTGAGCTGCCAGAGAGGAGCTCTGCAGAGAAGGATCTGGAGGTCCTGGGGGCCAACAGGGTGACCATGAGCCCACAGCGTGGTTGATCAACAGTTGGCCAAAGGTTGACCATAAGCCTATAGCATGCCCTGGTGACCGAGAAGGCCAGTGGTACCCTGACTGACCAACAGTTGACCACGAGCCATCAATGTGCCTTTGTGGCCAAGATAGCCAGCAGTCCCTGGGGTGTATAGCACAGAGCATGCCCGCCCACAGTGAGGAGCTGTCACATCTCAGCGTGGGGAGGCTACATCCAGAAGAGTGCGCCCAGTGCTGTGCTCCCAGTTCCAGGCAGAGATGGAACTGCTGGAAAGAGCCCAGCAGAGGGCGACAAAGATGATTTAAAAGGGCCTGGAGCCTCTCTGGTAGGAAGAAAAGCTGAGAGCTGTTCAGGCTGAAGGAGGGAAGGCTGAGAGGGGAAATCTCATCACTGCTTATAAATATCCAAAGTGTGGGAGTCAAGTTGATGGGCATGGACTCTTCAGTGGCGAGCAGCAATAGAAGAAGGGGCAACGGGCAGAAACCGGACCACAGTAAGTTCCACATTAACACAAGAAAGAACTGTTTTACTGTCAGAGCGAAGGAGCACTGGAACAGGCTGCCCAGAAAGGTTGTGGAGTCTCCTTCTCTGGAGATATTCAACATCCACCTGGATGCCTACCTGTGCGACCTGTTGTAAGGAACCTGCTTTGGCAGGGGGGTTGGACTGAATGATCTTTAGAGGTCCCTTCCAGCCCCTGTGATTCTGTGACCCTGTGATCTGGGGCTGATCAAGCGCCCATGAGCAGTCAGCCCCATCCCGCTGTGCACCAAACCACAGAACATCAGGTGGGGTTGGGCAGCCACCAGAACCCTGGTCTCTGAGCATCCATGGGGATCAGCAAGGAGCAGCCCTGAGCAAGGCTGCAGTGACGCTGAACCCAGACACCCGTCAGTGCCCATCCCTTTACATGGATGGCAGGGGAAAAGCCACCATATCAAGGGCGGGAAGAAACAGGATGGGCCAAATGCGCTGCACCTTACCCCATGGATCCCTCGATTTTGTCCCACCACTCACATTCATTGTCGCCACCCGGAGGATGGTAGAACGACAGCCCCAGGGAGATTATGGCTGCTATTTCCAAGATGATCAGGGTGACGTCCTGGAGTGCCTCCCACACTAACTGCAGGAACGTCTTGGCTTTCTTGGGAGGAATGAAGTTCTGGCCGAACACCTGCTTCCTCTTCTCCAGGTCAGTGGGGTTCCCAGACAGACCTGGGGAGGGGACAGAGAGAGATGTGACCACACAGCACTGCAGCCACCACATCCTCTCCAGCGGAGCAGAGCAGAGCCCCAGTGCAGCACAGGGAGGGACACCTGGGGCGCACACAGAGCCATGCCAGTTGACACTGGCTGGCTTATTTACACGCCGCATCAAATCAACCGTAAATCTAGCACCGGGAGCTGCGCCCAGAGCCACCTGAGCCCTGCCAACTCGGGGGAAGCAGTGTGGAGAGCGGCGCTGGGCCAAGGTGGGAACAGCCCCATCCCTACAACCAACTCCACGCTCTCCACCTTAAGCACACCCCAGGGCCGCTGCCAGCTCCCAAAATGCAGCAGGCACGAAGCTGTAATGCCTGGCCCCACTGCACCCCGTTGAGGAAGCAGCAGGAGGAGCTCCACGCGCCTGCCCACACGCACCCCTTCTTCCCTGTGACTAACCCTGCCTTCCCACCCAGCACTCAGAGCAGGATCTCCCAGCCCCGCGGCTTCACCCAGCCCTGCCCATGCGGCGGGGATGGAAAATCTCGCTAAGAGCCGCGCTTGACTCATTGCAGTGTCAGGGCTGGAGGCTGCGCGGCCAGGAGAGCACCCGTGTGGATCCTCCAAACATATCTGCAAGAGACTCCTCCGGAGCTGCCCCACATCCTCCTGGGGCAATGGGGCAGGTGGAGTCCACTAGCTTTCAGCTTTTTTCCTCTCCCTTTTTTTGTTTTGTTTGTTTGTTTGTTTTGTTTTTTAAAGGAGCCGTGGTTCCCCCCAGAAGGAGAGCTGTGTGCAGGGTGGCTCCACAGAGCAAGAAGAAAGCAGCAGAGCCATCCTCCTCACTAGGAGCCCCCAAAGCAGACTCCTTGTTGCAGCCTTGGGGTGGGGACCAGGAAGGAGGCAGCAGCTGCCAGAGCTGCTCCAAGCACAGTGTGTCAGGCAGCGTTTGCTGACACCCAGCAAGAGATGCCCCAATTGGTGACTCGGCCATGCTCCTGTCCTGCTCCCCTTCTCTACCTCTGCCTGACCTGGGATGCCTATCAGCAGGGATGGGGCTGGCACAGCTGCTGCCCTGCATGGAGAGAAAGAGAGCAGCCCACCTGCAAGCTCCCTCTGGAGTTCTGGGGGGGTCTGCTGACACCTCTTAGGGTAACAGACGGAGAGAAGTCTTCCATGCTGAGACCCAGCACAGTGGGAACCGAGCATTCCACTCAGGTGTGAACAGACAGTGCTCTTCCTACAACCTTAGCTCGTAGAAAATCACCTTTCTTCCCTCTCCAAGCTCAGTAGGACAAAGATCACCTCCACATAAAATGAGGACAGGAACACACCTGAGGCATGGAATACAGGGATGTGAAGGAAACCAAGAGCCTCATATGGAGGCAGGGGCTCAGGCCTGGAAGCTGCCTTTGGGATCAAGTAGTGCCGTTCCTTATGCAAGCTCCAAGGCCAAGGCAGAGCCCTTTGGGTTCACTTCCCACCTCCCCTCCCACTCCCACAAGCACACTCACCTTTTGGCATGGCCAAAGTGCATTGTTTTGTGATCTGGACTTGGTATTTCCACTGGGACTCCCCTCCTCCTCTAATGACATCCCGAGATTGTCTCCCCTTCCCGGTGCAGCTCACAGCTGGGAAACACGCTAACCCAGCTCGCAGCACCGGCAAACCACACAGCCCCATCCCACACCCCCATGGGGCCGCATCCTGCCCACACCATTCCCACAGCCCTCAGTGCTGTGAGCAGGGCACCACTCCCTCCGTGCCCCTTTCAAAACCATGGAAAAGGCTCAAAGCGCAAAGCTGCCCAATGCCAGGGCCACAGCACCCACATGGGAGGCCCAAGAACTCCACTCCACACCATGGGGAGAGGTGACATTCCGGTGACATCCTTCCACCACAACATCCCAGAAGACAGTCAGCACCAAACTCGCCACCACGCTCCATCCTATGGCACTCAGAACAACTCAGCCACATTCCCAGCTCCCACGGCTGCTTGAGAAGCCCTAAATCAGCGGGAAGGCAGCACATTTCCCCATCCCCATCAGCACTTTGGGTTGAGATGCTCATACCACAAGAACAATCAATCAACACCCCACACGGCCCTACTGCCAATCACTGAGCAGCTGCAAGACCAGTGCCACACGTGGGGTGGCAGCACGGCAGGGAGAGGAGCCTCAGCCCCACCAGCTACCCTTCATTCTTCAATACACTGCATCCCACAAAGCTCACACAGATGTGCAGTGCAATGGGACCAGGCCTGAAGCTCCGTTGGCAGTCGGGTGAGCAGCATCATGCTGGCTCATCTTGAGCTCCACACACATCCCATCTGGCCAAGAGGCTGCTTACCTTCAACCGGCGATGTCTTCAGCCTCTTGCAGACAGTCTGCACGCCGCCATAGGAGTCGCTGATCCGGGCGACCGCCTCAGCACTCCGCAGTTCCATGAGATTCCTGAGCTCCACCATGGAGCAACCAAAGTCCCCCTCATGGTTGCCTTCAGCAACCGAGTTCCCGGGGTGGTGGTCAGCCACGTTGTTCGTCATCTCGCCGAGGACACGGCCACGAAGGTTTGCTTTCGAGGGGAGCTGGGGGCAGCCCCACAGATGTCCCCGTCCCTCGGGGTGGGCTGGGTGCAGCAGTACCTCTAGCCAAGCCCGAGTCCTCCGGATGAAGGTGTAAACAGGATGTGCATGTTACCGCGGAGGCAACCTTAGCAACAGCCGGCATGCATCTCCTGCTGGAGGAGGAGGGCTCCCTGGATACCACAGCAACTGGAGCTGTGGAAAAAGGATGGCAAAATGATGAGATGGTCATAGGGAGGGCTGTGAAGAAACACGCACCGCAGGGACAGTGGATGGAAATAGGAGGTGGTGGGGTTTGGGGCCATGCACCAGCCCCGCTTGCTCTCCTACCCCTGCAGAACATCGGGGTTTGGCTTTACTTGAGCAAAACCCTGTGTTGAGTGGAGCTGGGGGCAGGAAGGTTGGCCAGGTGGTTCTTTGTTCAGCCCACAGCTGGGCAGCCCAGAATGCGCTCCCATTGAGCTGGGTTTAAAAATACATCTCAGCAGTGGAAAGCAGCTGTTTCCTCCCTACACTGTGGTCCCTGGGCAGGAGCGCCTGGTCACAGCAGGTACAGAAAGCATTCCCAGGCGTCTGACAGGAGGGGGCTCACAGCGCCAAGCTGGTTCCTAATTGCTAGTAAGATTTGTCAGGAAACAACAGAAACTCACCCATCTCTCCAGCACAGAAGCTTGTGCATTAAGGACATCTCTCAAAGACCCAAAATGCTGCTGGACAGATGACGGCTCAGTCCTGCAGCAGGGGCAGAACCCTAGACCTGCTCCAGGCAGCAACCTCCCCTGGGGCACAGCATCCCCTCCCCTGGCACCAGGAACAGGAAGGAGCAACACTGGTGGCAGGCTGGGAGATAGAGCAGGATAGCAGCACAGCAAGGACCAGGGGAAATAAGGGCCTTCTCCCCCAAAAAGGTTTCCTCTGGCTCTGCTCCCCTGTTCAGCTCCAGCACAGGGCTCCAGCACAAGGGATGCTAACCCTAACCCCAACCCTGCAGGAGAGGCTCTGCGGAAGGACAATAAAGTCCTTAAAGAGGAGTAATAACAGAGGTACAACCACTGAGCACCCAGAGGCTCAGAGCAGGCAGCCAAAACCCAGCAGAAGGAAAACACTCAGTGCAAGCACACGGATGTGCCCAGCCCTTAGCAAAACCATCAATAAGGGACCAGAGCAGCCCTGGACATCTCAGCACCACACTCACACCAAAGTGAGCCCAATCACAGCAGTTTGGCACGCCCCCAGGCAACAGGACCTGCAGAAAGCAGCCCCCCTCCTTTTGCCCTACAGCCTGGCCCTAACCCCTGCCCTGGCAGCTGCAGAGCTACCAGCAGGCACCAACCAAGCTGCAATGCCACACTACAGGAGGGCCCCATGCAAAGGCATGGCTGTGCGGGGTCACCACTGTGGCACGGGTGCCATGGCTCTGGCCTCTGCACCCACGTAGCAGGGCAAGAACTGGAGCACCAACATCTCATGGCTGAGAGGGTAAAGGAAAGGCACTTAACTCACACCACAGTGCCCAGCTCGTAATTACACCCCGAAGGAGCCCACAGGTGCTCAGTCCCGGGAGCAGTATTGACCCCACAGACTCTCTCTGCCAGTTAGGAATAAGGGAGGACCTGGCAGGACTAGGGCTTCCCCAGAAGCCAACACTCTAATGAGTTCCTAATGATTCCAGCAGCACTCAGCGTTGCCTGTCATACTGTAATGAGTTTCCAGAGCCTCCAGGTGCTGGAGATGAAGGAGTGCTGTCCAAGGGTCTCCTCTGCCAGAGGACAAGGCATTGGGTGCCTGGACCCTGCAGAGCAAGAGAACATGGTGCTAATGGAAGCACACAGCTGGGGAGCCCAGACCAGCAGCACTGTGTCACCTCCCGAGCAGCGTCCCCAGACCAGACGCTGGCGGCAGGAAGGACACCCAGGAACGGAGCCAAGGGAGCATGCAGGCAGCAGGGAGGAGGCAGCCACGGAGCCAATGCAGTGCTGCAGACAAACCTGCCCAGAATAATAAGCGGCTGCATTACACCTCCATCCTGGCTGGGAGAGTGGCTGCACGCCAGCACAGCCTCAGCACACAGTGACGGCACCAGGCAGAAAGCAGCCACTGGCACAAGGGCAGGAGCCCATCTGCTGTGACACATGGGGAAAGGAAAGAGGAAGGTGTGGAGAGGGACACAGCTGCGGGATGCAGACCCTACAGACCCTACCTGCAGGCACCGGAGCTGGGAGCAGCCCCACAACCACACAGCCTCTCCATTCCAGAAGCAGTGCAAGTGCCCAGGGCTCACCACTTCTTCCCCAGGGATGCAAAGCCAAGTTGGAATAAAAACCAGCCGCATGGCACCGGCTGGACAATTCCCACAGGACACCTTCATGCCAAGGCAACAGAGTGCTGCTTGCAATGCTGGCAGCACTGTAGCCCCAATGCAACACAGCCTGCTCACACAGCAGGGATGCAGACCTGCATGGAGATCCCCATTCCTGTGCTGCCAGATGCCACCACACGCTCCTGGGACAGCAACAGCAGTGCTTCCCATGCGCCCTGCTGTGCCTTAAGGCAAACCCTCCTCACCTCTGCTTGGCGTGCTTGGAGAGAGCAGACAGACAGCAAACACAAAGCCAGCTCAGAGCTGCACCCAGCAGCCAACCCAGCCCAGCGCAGCTGTTCCTTTACCCATGACAGATGGGGAAATCAGCACTCCAGCTCAGCATCCTCCTGCATTTTGCAGGAGAAAGCCCTGAGCATCTCCCAGCCACGGCGAAGAAAACAAGCCTCAGTTGGGGCAAGCAGGAGGCAGCTCCCGGGGCAGACATCGGCCCCACTCATGGAGCTCCTCACCTCCAACCCCCCCACTCCAGACCCCTGCAGCTGCCCCATCCCAGCCCTGCTGAGGGCCATGCCATCCCCTCCCCAGCTTCAGCAACAGGGGCTAGAAATACTGCTCCTGGAGGTTGCTATGGAAAAGTCAATGTAAAGCTGTGGCAGATATGTTGTTTACATTGCCAAACCAGGGAGGAAAAAAAGGGAAAAAAAAACTGAAAAAGTCTCCAAGGAGAGAGCACAATGCTTCCCCCAGCACAGACCCCACAGAGCCACGTTCACATCCACTGTGATGAGAGGGGAGGGGGGACAGCTTCCTGGGCTGCAGCCCCTCAGCAGGGATAGAGTGCTGCAGGCAGGAGATCCACACCCCACACAG
>PPHD01006232.1:0-24893 GCA_002909625.1 Bambusicola thoracicus
GCAGGGTCACCAACCAGCAGACCAGGCTGCCCAGAGCCACATCCAGCCTGGCCTTGAATGCCTGCAGGGATGGGACATCCACAGCCTCCTTGGGCAGCCTGTTCAGTGCATCACCACCCTCTGGGTGATAAACTTCTTCCTAAAAGGAGTGCAAATATGTTCAGAGAATACCTTAAACCTCACAAAAGTAATTTCTTTCCCTGCCAGCCCATTGGCTTAATATTTTCCTCCTGCTGCTTTTCCCACAGAGAAATAAGAGAGGGATTTTGGCTGCTTAAAAGCTGCCTCCTTCCAAATCCCTTCTTCTGCCGGGCTGAGAGGGAAAAGCAAATCCCCTAAAAAGAGGAAAGAGTAAATCCCCTAAAGCCAAGAGAGCCCCTGGTGCTGTCTGTAGCTCCCAGAGAGGCTCTGGGGAGTGGTGTTTGCTGCTTTTGAAGCATAACAATCCCAGCCCTTCGTTTTGCAGCTGAGTATTTCTTGCCTTCTGTGTCCCCAAGTCCTGTCACAACCTGTAGGGGGGTCACAGGAAGGTGAAGTTTTTATTGTTTTTGCATAATGGTGTTTTGCAGCAAGGGAGGCTGGCACTGCTCCTCACACCGTGCCACGTTAACCCTACAGGGCTCAGATGAGCATCACTGCAGCACCCCCAGTGCACTTCACACAACAGACATGTTCAGCAAGGCCAGTAAAGGGGTTTGCAGCAAGGTGAATAGTACAAGGTGCTGGGTTTGCAGCCAGCTTGGGTTTGCACTGGCACACACAAACCACAGCACGACTGGGTGGGGAGCCTTAGAAAACTGCTGGTGCAGTCCAGGCATTCAGGATGTGTATTGGTAGGCCCTACAAAAATACAGCTTCTGTGGGTTCATTTAAAAAGCCCAACCAATCCTAAAAATAAATGGCCTGGGGGATTTTTGCTAGAGGTTTATAAGAGTTTAAGCAACTTCAAGGTAGGTCAAATGAGAAGCTTACTGTCTTGACAGTGTCCTTTTGACATAATGTAAACTACATGGTATGCAAAGCTGCAAACATCTGGCCTGGCAGAACATCTTCAGTAATTGCTGCTAATCTTCCAAACCCCAGGCAATGCAGAGTGGGGAGCTCCTGCCAGAGCTGGGTTTGCATGCAGAGCTGCCAGACTAGGTTTGCATGCAAAATCCAACACAGGCTGGGGACACGCACCAGGGAAAGTCTTCACCAAGCAGATTATTTTGCCAACTGGGGCCACCCCCTGACTTGGAGTGCCCTGCTACTCCTGGCTTGCTTTTGCTCCCTGTTTATAGTTCTGCACTTCATGCATCTGAACACAGAGCACGGAGCAGGGCAGGGGTTGCTCACCGTCTGGGTTTGGGTCTCACCTGTGGCTTTGCAGGGACACGGATGTGCACACCGTGGCCTCTCTGCTCAAGCTGTACCTACGGGAGTTGCCTGAGCCAGTTGTGCCATGGGTACAGTATGAAGATTTCCTGCTCTGTGGCCAAACGCTGGACGTGGACCAGAAAAAGGTACAGAGGTGCATTTGTTTCTCTCCTTCTGGATTTAAAATGAAAGCTTAGGTTTCCAGAGTAGATCTAAGAGTGTGACAGCAGCTCCTGCAGCTGCTCTCCTGTGGTGGAGGGCTCCAGTTGGCAGCAAGGATGGGAGCAGGGGTGTGGGTGAGAGTCAGATGAGTGAGATGCAACAGGAACTGCCCTGTCCTCATGCTGTGTTTGGGTGGAAAAGCAAGAAGGTACTCATGGACACTGCTCCTGTGCACATGAAAATGACACAAAGAGCATCCCCAGTCTGTGCTGGGTCTCCCAAAGAAATGGCATTGCCACAGCTGCAAGCAAATGCCAGGAGGTGATACCACCCAGGGATGGCTGGAGCAACACAGAGCCTCTCTTCAACCCACGTACATCTGTGCATCCTCACAGAGCTGTTCCTTAACTTGCACTTAGGGTCATCAGGACCTCCTGAAGCAGCTGTCCCTTCTTCCCCGAGACAACTACAACCTCCTCAGCTACATCTGCAGGTCAGTCCTTTGCATCAGGTACAAACAGCCCCAATTAGATTTCGGTGAGGAGGATTATCACCCTAAAGACCGAGGCTGACTCCCTACGAGCCACTAAATCCTGACTTTTAAGGGAGACTTTCCATCACTGGGGTAAACACCTTGAAGGTATCTGAGTGTGAATGCATACCTGAAGCGCACAAACTCACTGATGAACTGAGAATAAAAATCCAGCATAGCTTTTTTTTTAACACAAAGCCTTGCATGGTGAAGCAGGCAGCTGTCACCCTGAGTGATGTGTGATTTTTTTCTCTGGTTCTTAAATACTGGATGGGTTTTTCCCCCTTTTTGATGTTTTTTGGCGGTGTGTTGGTCATCACGTGGTGGTTTTCTTACTGCCACCTATGAGACCCAGCTCCAACATACATTTATGAGGCACTTATATTCTTCTATCCTTGGGAATTAGGGGACAAGAACAGAGTAATTGGATTTCTAAGATACCTAAGGCTTTTGTACAACCTTCCATCTCTGATTGGAAATGCTTGCCCTTGGATCCTGGTAGGTTTCTATATGAAGTACAGCTGAACTCTGGTGTCAACAAGATGAGTGTGGATAACCTGGCAACAGTGATCGGAGTGAACCTCATCAGACCCAAGATAGAGGATCCTGCAACTATTATGAGAGGTAAAAGGGACTCCTGGAATATCCAGCCTCTCTGAAAGGGTGGTCAGGCACTGCAGTGGGCTGCCCAGAGAGGTGATGGAGTCACCGACCTTGGAGGTGTTCAAGGAACGTTTGGACGTTGTGTTGAGGGGCATGGTTTAATGAGAACCATTGGTGATGGGTGGATCCTGTGGGTCTTTTCCAACCTTGGTGATTCTATGATTCTATGATAACAATTGATGCCTGTTTGATATACTGAAGTACAAATCTGCACCCACCAGCCTGAAAATTAAAAACCTGAAATTAAAGATTTTCTAACCTAACGAACTGCCCTGTGTGTCCCCTCCATGGACTTCATGCAATTCAGGACTTGGGTGAAGTCACTCTTCTTTTGCTTTGAGTAGAGAGGTGTGAAATATGTAGAAAAACAAGTGAAACTCAGAGAGCCTCTGATTTCTTCCAGGCACGCTGCCAATCCAGAAAGTGATGACTGTGATGATCAGTGACCACGCAGACCTCTTTCCCCCATCCAAGGACGTGCCACCCTCCCCAACAGCCCAACAGAACGACAAGAAAACCCCCATCCTACGCAGTTCCGTGGGCTGGGACTCTGCGGAGGACTCCACATTGCCCAGGGCAGAGAGCTCAGTCCAAAAGCAGATGGTAAGGGTAGGACCTTGGGGAATAAAACAGGAGTCCGATAAACGGCTGGTTAATGATTATGGGATTGATTGGGTCAGCAAGCCATATGAGGGCTTGCTATTTATAGGGTAAAGAGCAGTAACTGTCATCCTTGGAAACAGATCTGGAAAACAAGCTCTTTCCTCTGGAAAAATTACTGTTCTTGGAAAAAGGATTCTTTTACCTGAAGTTTTTTTGGTTAAAAGGCAGAAGAGATAAAGCTTTTTCCATTCGTGTTGGTGATGTGAAAGCATTGAGGGTTAAAGTCTTTTCTCAGAAAGAAGTGATCTCAGCAGAGAACTCTCCTTCATGGAAAATGCAATGTAATCCAAAATGGAGTCATGGAGTGCCTTGGGTTGGGAGGGACCTCAAAGCCCACCCATTCCAACCCCTGCCATGGGCTGGTTGTCCCCAGCAGAGCAGGCTGTCCAGAGCCCCATCTAGCCTTGCCTTGGGCACCTCCAGAGATGGGGCATCCATGCTTCTTTGGGCAGCAGTGCCAGGGCCTCACCAGCTGATGAATATCAATTCTTATGGGCAAGCTGTGGTCATTCCTGTTTGTGTGAGTCAACATGCCCTTTGTCAGTACTGTGGTCTCTGCAGTCACTGCCCATGAGCAAAATGAGACGGTCCTAATGCTACCACTCTGTTTTGCAGAAAGACAACCCAAGTGCCAGCCATGCTCCTGGGCTGGCTGTGAGCTCACGTGCACCCAGCGAAGATACTGGCCTGCAACCATCCAAAGATACAGTGGGAATGTGGAAAATGCAAGCAAGGAAAAGGACTCAGACTTTACCTAACAGAAAATCCTTCCTGACTGCTGCATCTCCAGGGGAGAAAGGCAGCAGTGACAGGAATGACATATTTAACAGTGACTTTTGGAAAGGCTCCACGCAGAGCAGCCCACGTTCTGTGCTCACTGAAGGACATAAGAGAACGTTATCTCACGATCTTTTCAAGCTGCTCGACCTGCACCGGGCTTCGGCTTATGACAACGTGCCCACCTCCCATGTGGAAAGCAGCAGCTCCAGCCCCAGTCCTGCCAGCAGCTGCTCCGATAAGGAATTCCAGCCCTGCCCCAGCCCCTGCCATCAGCCCCAGGATCCAACCAGCCCCGCCAGCAGCCCTTCTGAGGTGTTCCAGCCTGCTTCAGAGAGCAAGGAGTCCCTGCAAAGCATGGTCCTGAAGCTTCAGAGAGAAATGGATGAGCAAAAAGAGACCTACGAGGAGCAAATTAAAAGGTAACGTGGTGCTGTGCGCTGCTCCAAGGGTTGATGACATCTTTATTGCAGCAGCAGAACAGCATAGGATTATTTACCAGTAATAATCTACAGGATATATAATGGCGATGACTAATGATAAAATGCAACATTATAGTACGTTATCTCAAATTCAATTCTCGTGTGCTGTGCTTGATGACTTAGTAGTGTGTTACTGCACTGTTATCACTTGATAGTTCTTATTATATCATTGTATGGTACCATAATATTTCTGCAATAATTGCATAGTCATGTTTATCATTATTGCTACAATATCGCATTATTATACTATCATAGAACCAACCATAGGGGTGTTTGAGTTGGAAGGGACCCTAAAAGGTCATCTACTCCAATTCCCCTGCAATGAACAGGGACACTCACAACTTGATCAGATGCTCAGTGCCATGTCCAGCCTGACTTTGGGTGTCTCCATGGATGGGCATCCACTACATCTCTGGACAACCTGTGCTAGTGCCTTACCACCCTTACTGCACTATCCAGAATTCAATAGCAGTATTATTACTGCATCTGATGGTTGTAGCCATCACTGTTGCTACAGCTTCACATACTGTTATCATATCATTATATACCACAGATATTGATTTATTGCATTGTGATGCACCCGGTGATGGTCAGGGGATCAGGACAGCACCTCCAGCTTGCTTTACTGCTTAACAGCACGGAGATCAGAGTCCTGGAGGGTGAAACTCTCACTTCTCAGCTCTCTTCTGCTCCAAACCTTTTGTGTTCTGTTTCTCTCTGCAGCCTCGAGAAGGAAAACTACGATGTTTGGGCCAAAGTGGTGAGGCTGAACCACGACATTGAGAGGGAGAAGAAGAAGTCTGAGGAGCTGGAGCTGAAGCTGAAGAACATGGAGCGCTTGCAGGAGGACTTGGAGAAGAAAAACAAGAAGCTTGAGGAGGAGATAAAAACCATTGCTAAATCCAGGAGCAAAAGTGATGCCAAAACCAACTAGGAGAAGACATCCAGCTGTGCACAAACATAAAATGCAGCTGCACGAATCCAAAGGAATTGCCAAGCAGGACCAGAGTCAGGGACTTGTGTTGTCCAATGCCCTGCGACCGGCTGTGGGCTTGTGTGAAGGAAGGAGCCTGGAATTTAGAGGCTGGTTTATGCTCTGAAACAGGAAATTTCCTAAATACTGTTTAGCTTTTTCTTGTTTGTTTTTTTCTAGTCCTCTTTCAGCTGCTCAAGTTACCTGTAGAACAGGCCGATACCTCTTGCTGCTCAATCAGAATATCTTGCGCACACACAAAAGACCCCCAAAGCAACAAGAGTCCTTCCTGCCAGCCAGCTGTCTCTGCATTGGAGACACCAGCAGTGCTTCTGAGTGGAACAGAGCATCCCTAAATCCTGGAGCTGGAGAGATGGAAAACCCCAAGGTCTTGGGTGGCACAGCCCATCTCACAGCATGCCTGGATGCCGGGCTGCAAATGCTGTCAGCAACACAGCCGAGACATGTGCATCAACACATGCACTTGGTTATTGCTCTTATAGAGCAAGAGGAGCCCAGGCAGCTCGTTGGGTCCATCAAGAAACCTCATGCCCCATCCCTTGTTGTGCTGTGCAGGACACATCGATCTCAAGGCTTCAGCTGTGAAATCACAAAAACCACAGCAACTTCTTCAGTTAAACTGCTCTCCAGTTATTTTAACCCTTACAGCCATGGGTATATAAACCCAGCATGGTTGCTGTTGAGGCTTTGGAGTTTCACGCACCCATACACGGAGCTCTCTATCTTTCGTTATTTCATCAGGATTCTCTTGGCCACCTTGGTGGAAACCTGGGTTTGCAACCCAGTGATGATGCTGGGTCTCTGCCCATCGCTTGCTGCCGTTGGCATGAGGACTAATCAACGTGGCTAATTGCAAACGTGTTGCTTTGGCTGCTTGCTTTCACACTGCCTGCCAAGGAGTCACCACGATGCTGCTGAAGCTTTTGGTGTAGGAAAAATAGAACAAGACCCCGAAACCTTTCACTCGGTGATGTTCAGAAGGGCGGCCCACAACACACAGCCTCAGCCCAGCCTCTGTGGGTACGGAAAGGGGATCAGCAGGGGTTTTCTACAAAGACTTGTAGGACTAAATGCACTCTTCTGTGCCAAGCACAATGGACTTAATGCAAATCAATTGCTGTTACTGAGGACTTGAAGTGAAAGTTCAGCTCGAGACAGGCTGCAGACCTGCTTGGCATAGGTCTGCACTAAAAAAAAAAAAAGGACTGGTGAGAGAAAGAGATGCAGAAGAGACTGTGGAAAGAGAAAGATGGGAGTGGGAAAGTGTTCATAGAGAATAAAAGTCAATATTGGGTATATAGCATTTGCTGTGGGGGAGTTCTGTAGCCCTGAAGCTGACAACTCCTTAGGCTCAAGCTCAGACACAGTGCATATATTGAATCTGTGCTTGCTCAGCCATGGTTGGGAAATCAAGGTAAAGGAAGTGTAAGATTTGAGCTGCATTTAGGAGCCTGGCCCCTAAACAGAACATTCCCATGACAAACTCAGACTCTGCGTGGATTTCCTTGCCTTAGGGTCCCCATAGGGTACAAAGCCTCTCATTGCCCAACTCGAGTAATTCATGCATGGAGGTGCTGCAAAATCACAGTGCTCACCTCACGATGGGGGGTGCCCAGTGCAAACCAACCCATAGAGAAGGTCCTCTGTCCCTGCTGTGAACCATCTGATCAACATGTTTCAGGTCTGAAACTCAGCAATTCAGAAATGATGGAATCACAGAAGAGTTTGGGTTGGAAAGGACCTTCAGCCCACACAGCAGCTTGCTCCCATTCTTTTGGGTAGTCAAGAACTGTTGAGATGTGGCAGTGGGAGTCATTTAGGGAGATGTTTCTCCATCAGGCCCAGGAGAAACGTTGTGAGCATCTGGGCTGGAAATGCCACACGCTCTTTTCTGTGCAGATCAAAAGTGTGAAGAGGCAAATAATTCCTCCACGGCCCACAGCAGAGCGTGATGACGTGGGAAGGCTTGGCTGCAGCTCAGAAGGCTGCGATTAGGACAAGTGCACTTTAATTTAGTATAAACTGTGCATTCCCCCATTTCCGCTGCAGATAGGCAAAATAACCTCTATCAAACCACAGCTGTTTCTGAGGAGCAGAGTAACGTCTTTGAAGATATTCTGCCCATTAAAATGTGGAGTGTTTACAGTGGTCATATTTAAAAGATAGACTTTCCAATGGAGGTCAGGTGGTCTGGAAATTCCCAAGTGCATGGGGGGAGCGAGCAGCTCCTGGGAGCAGCATGGGCATCATGTGAGCTGATGGTGCTCCTGGGTTCTGTGGGATAAGGAGGGTTTTCCTTTCTAAGAAAAAGAAGTGCTTTGGTTTGCTGGGTGCTTCTTTTTTTTTCTGGAGAGAGAGATAGCAGTGGGTTTAGAGAAACATGGGTCTGCCCATGACTGACGTATAGAAACTTTGAAGCCCTGTGGGTACATCTCTCCACTCAAAGCCTCAATGTTGGCCATGCTCTGTATATAGTGCACTTCCAGACCTTCTGCTGTAGACACCAGGACATGAGGTCTCCAAAGACTGATGTATGAGCTACGTTATTCTTATTTAGAAGAGAATAAATAATAATCCCTGTACACAGACCAGTCTTGTCCTGAGCATCATAGAATTAGAAAGATGCATCGCCAAAAAGGCTGTTTCACCTCCTTTAGCCGTTATGTTGCACAGCCACAGGGTGTAAGAGCGTCCCCTACAGGACGATGGGAGAGCTTGTAAGATAACCTACAAAACAGCCAAGGGATTTTTCTTTCTCTCTAAGAAGGAGACTTCCAAATTAAAGCAACTCAACCCACAGAACCGAATGCACCTCAGACTACTAAATCATAGAATCATAAAGGTTGGAAAAGAACTCTAAGATCCCCAAGTCCAACCCAACCCATCCCCACCGTGCCCACTAACTTGTCCCCAGGTGTCACATCACCACCTCACTGGGCAACAAGTGCTAGTGCATCACCACTCTTTCTAAGATTTTTTTTCCTATGTCATGCATTATAGAGTGGAGACGTGACAGCTTATATGACATATTTTTGCCCTGCTCTCATTGTCTAGCATTCTTTTCACAATAGCAAAAAATCTGTTTTGCTTTTCTTGGGGATTTATTGCATTCATTTAGTAATTCCTATTGTTGTATCCTGGCATTTCGTAGGCCTGAGAGGCAAGAAAGTAGAATGATCCTTCCCACACTCTTCCTGCTGGATCCCAAGCCGGCCACGCTTCTGCTGACTTGTCCCCTCATATTTTATCAAAATCACATTTTTGGCATGATAGGAACTTTCCTTTTTTAGCTTGGCTACTGCAGAAAATAGCAAGTTGCAATGGGAGGCGAGGTAGACGTGTGGGAAATGTGTCCAGCCATTCTTTAGGATGGCTTCTGCAAAGGAAAGGAAAGCAGCGAGAACATGTTGTTCTCTCTAGGAATGAGAGAGCAATGTACGTCCCTCCTTCACATACATGATACCCCCAAAGCAAGTTGACTTTAAGAAGAAGCCAGCTCTTAATTTCAGCCAAATACATAGCCTGAGTGATACAAATTTGGGCGCAGTTTTCCTAACTGTTAGGCTCAACCTTCAGCATGCAGCAAATCCACCAAGATGAAAACCCCAATAAGCAGAGAGCTCAGCAAGGAGGCAGCATCTTATTTACCCCTGAGCCTGCTGGGTGAGGAGGCTTCCAAAAAAAGCCTTTTTTCATGCACAGCCCTGCCCCAAAAGGGTGCCTAGGTGCCATCAACACCTTCTGAAAATTTGCTTTATCGCACGTGAAAACACAACGTGATATTTCAGCCCTCTTCACACCACGAGCTGATAACGGGAACTGGGAACAGAGGGACGTTCCTTTAATGTCGTCAGCTGGCCATGATGCTGTTTGCCACGTCCAGGGAGCTATTTCCAAATGAGAGCGTTTTGGAAGCAGCTTTAGAGGTGGGGACAGGGTTTGACCTCATGTTAAAGAAGTTGTGATTGGTTTGGTATCTGCTTCCTAAGCATGTGAGAGGTCAAATTTTTTGCTTTCCACAGTAGGGTTGCCTTGTTTCCTTCCTCAGCTCTGTGACAAGGACCAAGCATCCCAAGGACAGTTAGAATCATAGGAAAAATAGAATCACAGATGACTTGGGTTGGAAGGGACCGCAAAGATCCTCCAGTTCCAACCCCACTGCCGTGGGCTAGGTTGCCAACCACTAAATCTGGCACCTGATCAGGTTGCCCCATTCAGCCTGGCCTTGAGCACCTCCAGGGATGGATATCCACATCCCTAGAGCTGTTCCCAACACAACAGCTTCAAACAATGCCTGTGAGCAAGAAGTCAACTGTCCATGGAAACTGTGATGCTTCCACACACATGGGTGGAGTGGGAGAATCCTTATCTCTCACTACTTTGTCCCTACCCAGCATGAGCAAGTCTGAAATGTGGATAAATAGCTTTTACAGGCTGTACAGTATACAGGCTCAGAAACTCATTGTTGACATGGGACTGGATCTTTCCCCTAGCTGGCAGTGGGAGGGAGTTGGCTTAGGGTCAAGGATAGCACAAGAAGTTACAAAAAAGGCTCCAGAAGATTAAATTGCTGTCATCCACTCTGACCTGCTTCTGCTCACTCAAATATAAAGGTTTGCTAATAGAGGCAAGCTGAATTGCTTTTAGAAATACAATCATAGAAGAGACACTGCTCCATTATATTAGGATGCTCAGAAATCCCATGCAGGAACACCGGCCAAGGCAAAGCCTCCTGGCATCCCATCAAAACATGGAGTCATTGGCATCTACACTGTCTTTTTAGGACACAGATGGCGGGCTCAAGTGATTAGGATGCTTTTTGCTTGACCTTCCACATACCATAGCAGTCCATCCATTTAAGGTCTCTGCCAACCAAAGTCATTCTATGAATCTATGACCCTATTTTATCTTGGATACCAGTGAGTGAGGAGCCCATTGCCATGAAGATGAGCCTGCACCAGTGCAAGTCTTGCAGTGCCTTGGTCAGGAAAGGCAAAGAAGTTCGCAGCAGATGACTCAATACTCAATGTTTGAGCCAAAATATTGAGATCTTCTGCCTTGATTAAAGTCAAGCCATTGGGGCCACAGATTTTTTTTTTCCAACAGTGAAGCCTTTGAAAGAGTTTGCAGCACACAGAAGCAGAGCCAGACTTGGGAGTCTTGGATCCCAACATCTATAAATATTTGGGATAATAACTAGATTGCCAGACTTGCCAGACAACCCTTCCTGCCTGTCCTGGAGCCTGGCAGCCCCCCCAGCCTATGCCAGGGGATGCATGCCCAGGTAAGCACAGCCTGTTAGCTTGTAGCTCAGGGGACAAGTTGCTTATCTCTAAGCCTAGAAATGAAATTCTGAAGAGGAATGTGGACTGGAGTGGTGCTGTGCTACTTACTGTATGCCTACTCCAGCAGTAACCAGCTGGTGTAAGCCAAAATAAGCCACTGCGATGTCTCCACTGGATCAGCCCTTTGGACCCCTAAATATGCCTCAGCTTCTCATGTAACTCCCATGACAATGGACTCCCATTTGGGGGGGAGTTTAAATTGGGATGTCCTAGGGTAGATCTGCTGCAGAGCAAGCACAACAAACAATAATAAGTATAACAGTGTTAAGTAGGAATGCTAGGAAGGAATCATTTTTCCTACAGTAAGATATTCGCTCTGCTTACAGCTCAGCTGGGTCACAGTTCAGGCCATAGGGCTCTCTGCATCAGCATCCAAAGCCAAACATCTAATATCTGGCAATGGCAAAAGCGTATCCAGTACTGCACGACAATTAGTTTCATTTTCCTACCTTTGCATTTCAGCTCTGCCTGGTTAGCCCCGTGGTGACAGCTCAGGAAATGGATTCCACCAAATCTCACAACAACTGATCTGAAATGCTCTAATCTCTGGGACGATAAGCAGTTGCTATAGCAAAGCCAACATAAACCTGAGCGCTCTGGAAGGTTGGGTTGTTGTTTAGCCTCTGTTGCTAGTTAGCAAGCCGTGCTTGATTCCAGGGACCACCCTGTGTTTAAATCTTCTCACTTCACACATATCTTTTCAGCACCATCCTGGACAGCATCAGCCACACGGAGCTGAAGGACATTGGGGAGCTCTGCATCGCCTTGAGCATCCCTTGGCGCAAAGTCACTGCAGGCAGCAGCTCCTGCAAAATGTGGTTGTGCTGATGTTGGATTCATGGTATGCATCTGCTCCTTTAAAATAAGACACTGCATATTGTTTTCGTTGGTCCTCTCATAGAAAATCTGTAGTATTTGTTGCTGAGGAGGAAAAAAAAGTGCACTTTTCCAGAAGCATTGCTCTGTGTCACGGAAATCCATTCCTCTCATATCATTTCCTTTATTGCAACCATGTTGATTGCTTTTATCCCCCGTATTTCCTTTGTTTACTTAAAAAACGCAATCAAAGGTCCCGCAAAGCCCTTGCAATGCTGAGCTGGGGGCTGATCAATTTGCCTTGGACACAGAATCACATTGGGCACACATCCAGCGGTGTTAAACAAACATGCTAATTTCCTATTCCCAATGTAAGCTCATTTAGTTGGATGTGATTTATCACTCACTGGTGATATATTATTACAATGCATACATTAACAAGTCTATTCTGTATTTTCTGACTTTGTCCTTTCCAAAAAGTAGCTCCATTTACAGGAGTAATGCAACTGTATCCTGAAGGGTTTTGTTAGCAATCTGCACAGTGGATGGGGCTGGATGCAGAAAATTGCACAGGTCATTTCTGGCTGAAATTCTGCTTTTACTGATGCCCAGAGTGAGGCAGTAGAGTCAGTTGGCATGCACCTAGCATGCACCTGAAAGCAAATGTGTTTTGTTGCTGCCGGAGCTCTTAGCAAGACCTCAGCATGTATCACCGTCCACTATTCATCTTCTTGACAAGGGTATCAAAAGGTGGACTTTTTCCTCTATTTCCATGCAGGAAAAGCAGCAGTAACTCTAACAGCTGCTCCCTCCCTCCACCACTTTTGGTTGTGTTTCCCCAGCAAGATGCTCCTGTGCACGCACAGCAGACATGCTACGTGCCTCACGTCCTGCTCCCCAGGGAACAGCTTGCAGCAATGCAGTCTTGGAAAACACATATCTGGTCTGAGCAAAAGTGGGTGGGCAGTGTTGGGGGTCATGAGGAAGAGCAAGGCAGTGGGTGGATAAAGGAAAGTGAGGCAGGACACTCATCAGCTGGATTTGTTCCCAAGGTCTTGAGATCATTTGGAAGCTTCTCCTTCTATTGGGACGTGTAATTGAGATGTAACCCTGACAAACCTGCCTGCCCACTGGAAATAACTGGCTTTAGGCTTTACAGAAAGGGAGGATCTCTGCTTTCTTTGTTTTTTTTTTTTCCACTCATGTCTCTATTTCATTGGGTTTGGAGCGTAAAACATAGAATCATTAAGGTTGGAAAATGCCACTAAGATCATCAGTTTCAACTGTCAACCCATCACGGAATGACTTAGGTTGGAAGGGACCTTAAAGATCATTGACTTCTAACCCCTGTGGCTTTTTCTTTTCATTGAGAAGATAATTTTAAGAAAGCTCAACACAGCAGTAGATTTGATAGTCTGTTCTCATTAGAAAGTGTCCAGGAATGTTAGGCCACAAACTCAAGTCCTGGTTGGGTTATGGCTATGCCAATGCCATGAGTGCTTTGCACTGGGACTTGTTAACTTGTGGCCACAAATCAGCTTCATTTTCGCTGAAAGAGGTTCAGGGTGTGAGCATTTGGGCTTTCATCTGCCTGCATTTAGACATCTACACTCTAGAAATGAGAGAAGAACCACATTATTTCTACCTTAGTCTTAGAAGTTTAGGACAAAGCAAGGGCCAGCTTTTGAGGCTTTCTGCAGCAATACTATTTCCTTGACCGCTCTTTACTCCTGATATTGCCTGTGCCAGAAATGCACAGCTCCATCCAAAATGCCTGAGCCCAACACTAATATTCAACAATAATATGCTCCATGAAATAAACTTCTTCTTCCAAGGGGTGCTGATAAGAATTTCCATTTTTAGTCGAGGGCAAACAAGCCATTTTCCCTTTATTTGTTGCTGTTGTAATTGAAGAAGGAGAAGAAGCTAATTTTGTAACTTTTCCTGTAAATAGTGTATTAATGAAGACAGATGGGTCAGCAATATAAACAAAACCTCTATCTCAAGCTAGTTTCGTTCTGGCTTTCTTTCCCAGCATAGTAAGCAACCCACCACCACCCCAGTTCCCATCCTATTAACAGTGTTTGCACTCCAAATGTTGAACTGGGTTATAAGGAAGTTTAAATTAACCCAGGGCTGTAGTTTTTCAAATTCTTGAAGCAGATGTTCAAGTGCCAGGAAATCTTCCCTCCCTTTTTTTTTTTTTTTTTTTATTGTTTTGTTCTGTTTTGTTTTTTTAATAGCTTTCATTGGGGTTTGACTTGGTGCTGAGGTCAGAAAATACTTCACTGAGTCCCCTCCATTGGGCTGCTAGGTAATCCAGGCACCAAAATGCCAGTGTAAGATGGACAGTGCAGTATTTAGAGCTAGGGAGAAGAAGATGGGAGTAGGCTTTGGCTGCAGCTTTTGGTTGATCTGGGAGATGGTTTTTCCTAAGTGACCTCAGTCTGGGGAGACTGAACCTCATGGCTTTGGCTCCAAAGGTGCTCCTAAGGTCAATGGGCATTGGGAAGAGTTATAGGGTTAAAATGGTCATGAAAATGTTGAAGAAGTTTGGGTCCACATGCAGAGAGCCTAAGATAGGGATCATATCGATATTATACAGATCATAAATGAAAGGAAAAGCACATTACTACTTAATGTGAAAAATAAACTCTTTTAGAGACAGAAGTCATGGTGCTAATTTGGATGAATAGGAGGAGGAGGAAGGAAAGAGTAAAGAAACAAAGAAAAAGAAAGCATGCACTAGAATACTCTTTCAGGGACTTGTCACCGACTTCCCCAGTATGTACAGCTTGATAGCACTGGCTCTTGTCATGCTCTCACCATGTTATTTGTGAGTCTCATATCTTTATGGGCAGGTGCGTTGAAAGCCAAGCACTTCTGACTTTGCAGCCTTAATTTACTACTTAAGGAAAACACTTTATAAAACAACTCTTCCAATTTTCCTGTGCTATTTTGCTTGATCCCTGCTGTCCAACTCCAGCAAATGTCTTTGCCTGCTTATTTTCAAAGGTAAAGTCAAGGTAAGGTTTTGCTAACAAAGCAGGAATGCAATCCTAATGGGCACACATTAATAAATGAAATGCTGTTCTCAATAGTTCTCATATCCGATTATGAAAAGCATAGTTGCTTTTTCATAGCTGAAGGACTCAAATGATGCTTAGTTTCCTCCTGAAATATCATAATACCTGGGTACATCTCATGCTTTACCTGTTTTCATCACAAATTCTGTCTCAAATCCGCAATCATGGAATCATTTGAGTTGGAAGGGACCCTTAGAGGCCATCTCATCCAGTCCATGTTTGTTCTTATTACAAAGAAAAGTTACTTATACCAAAAGATGGGCTGGCATGTAATCCTACATAGGCACTGTAGATATATCTGCTGATTTCTACTTGTGAATATCCATATGTGCAGGTTTAATTACTGATAGTACTACATGGCTACCCACACTAGCACTGCAGTACTATTCTATCTCATCTCCTCTACTAGGACAATAAGAGAGTGCAAAGGCAGCAACTCTGATATGCTGTATGGTCACTTGGAAATGTATAATGGTAGAGGGTGGTTCTGTTGGGTCATATTGTTTCTAAGGCATAGATCCCCTTAAGTGGTGAGCAGAAGTGTTGGTGCTGTTCAAGAAAGGACAGCAGTGCAGAAGCATGTTGGGTAGATCAGCGCCACAGGAACAGTTGCAGAAAAGAGCTGATAAAAGCAAATGTCGGATTATCTCCCTAATGCTGGATTATCACTCCTAACAAGGTGAATGGTTTGTCTTGGCAAATGGCTTCATAAGAATTGCGGGTAGTTTTGAAAGGATTTGCATGGTGACACTTCAACCGTTGGCCGGGCCGGTTCATGTCAGCAGAGGGAGATATCACACCTCCCATGAATTCCTGTAGCGTGCCACTAAGGACAGGCTGAGACTGCAGTGTGGCTGTAGGGAAAGGCCTGTGAGCAGTGCCAGTTACATCGGGAGGAGTGAAGCAATACAGACCCATGGCCCAACTTGCTACTGGGAACCACGCGGTGGTCATAGAATGGGCAAGACCATACACTGTCCAGAATGCTGTTTAAATAAATCACTGGGGTGAATAGTTCTGTAAGCAATGGAGATAACCATGGGGTACAGTATTTAAAACTATCTAGGGCAGAAAAACATCGTCAATCCCAGTCTCCACACAGCACAACTCAACAGAGAGAGTCCACATCCAGTAGGGTCGGTACAAGATTTTATCCAAGTGGGGTTACATACAAGCACAAAAATAAAACGTTCTGTATTCTACATTATATTACAAAGGCAGGCAGTCAATAAATAGATCAATAAATTATGGGAAGCACAGAAGAGTATGTGTGAAAATAGGTGAGACTGGTTTTAGTTGGTGCATGATAAAGTGTTCATTCCCATGAAGTGTTAGAGTGATTCTTTCAAAGGCCCTTATCACTTCCAGTGAAGATAACTTTCCCTTAAAAGTGTAAAACAGATGCAGGGACAGTACAGTAGGCTCTGGTACAGGCTAAAAGAGTCAGTGTCACTTACACTTTCCCAAGAATCTGACAAATTTGCAGCTTAGTATAAATAAAGTGACGGGTCTATTGTTTCTCAGCTCCGACACCTTCTTATCACTGCGATTTGTTGCAGAAGAGTGGCGGAAACATGGCATGTGACTCCATCATATATCATGTAAGGGGGGGCAGTACCTTTATGAATTGACAACTTCAGCACATACATGAAGGAAAGATCCTCTCTATCTAGCTGGCACAATGGGGGTTCCTTTTCTGTCTATTTCTATGCAGTCTAAATGCAATACTATTCGGCCATCTGAATTGGGTTACGTGGATGTATGGCACATAGCTTACTGGACTGGTTGGGGGGGACCAGATTCTGAGCTGGTGTAAAGTGGTACCATTCTAAATCTTCTGTTGGGATTTAAGAGCTAAAGAGAGATAAATTTTCAAAATATCTGAGCATGTAAAGATCTTTATAAAGATTTTACACACAAATGAACAATCTGGGCATGTACTGCCCATAGCTTTAGTCACTCTGGAAATCCGTACAGATGTCAATCACCATTTACAAAGCACAAAAAAAAAAAAGCCTTTATTCCTGTGAATTTGAATGTTCCCCTTCTGGCATGAAGAGCCCACCCAAACAATCCAGTGATGTGCTCTATCCTCAGGCATGAAGAGAGACAGACTTAATTTGAATAGAACAGCAAGAAGCAAGCAATGGAACAAAATATACATTCCCTACGGTCATATGACTTGCCCATTCCCCATGACAGGAAACATACAATTATCTGTACATGCCTCATTAAATAACCTTATTAAATAGGAAATCCGAAATGTACAAATTTACAGACTGAATCATTAAATACTTCCCTTGTGCACTCCCCTGTGCATGTCTTCCCTGCTACTATCTGCAGCCACACTCTGATACCACCATGCCTTCATATTTGAACTTGTAGGTGACCACCCCTGCATCCATGTAGAGAATTGAGATAGGATCGAGTTTGGTGGGCACGCAGCAGGCCTTGGAGGCTTTCTGGGGATTCTTCAAGTGAACCAAAGTCTGGACAATGGCATGTTTTGTTGGGGTGACGTGCTCTGTTAAGGGGTAGGCGCATACTCCATGGCACTCATAAGCTTCATATCCTGCTGGAGCGATGATCCAGGAATCCCAGCCAATCTCCTTGAAATCTATGTAGAGTGGAGTCTTTTTGCAGTAGTTGCCTTTTGCGTTCCTTCGGATTCGAGCAGTAGAGTCATAAATGATGTTGGAACGCATCTGGAGCAGAGCCTCCTCACCAGGGTGTCCATGGAAATTGCCAACCTCCAGGTTCTCCAAGTCCAGGAGCTGCTCATGGTCTATCATTTCGTTCAGCTCTTGCTTCTCCTCTTTCTTATCATTGCTTTGGTCATCGGAGAACACAATCAGCAGGGGCACGTGCTTAGCCTCAGAGTTGATGTCGATATCGAGTTTCCCCTCTCCATTCTGCTCCTCCCCTTCTCTGCTCTCAATGTGAACCTCCAGCCGGTGCGTGGTCAGCCCTGCCCTTCGCCAACGCCTGATGGCTTCGGTCACCTCGAAGCTCTCCCACTCACTGCTTGTGCCATAGATCTGTCTGGATGCCAGAGCCACGATCTTTCTTTCTTCTCCTACCCCCATATGGTCATTTTCCAGCACTTCAAAAATTGTGACCTTTCGGTCGAGCCCATCGTAAAGCATTTGGTCCCTCTCCACCAAGGTGTAGAGCCTCAGCTCCGCCATGGTGATTTCTTCATGGTGAGGGATGGAGACATTGAACAGAAGGGGGTATTTCCGAACTCCTATGACGCCAACAGGGTGAGAAGCAAGGTCTGGAAATAACAAAGATGAGGTATTTTAGAAGGGTCAATATAACCAGTAACACATGCACTGAAGTTCATCTGACATGTTTTGCATTGCGTGGTTTTAGTCCAACAGTTTCAGGAGGGTGTTTTCTCAATTGTCCTTGGAAAAAAAACCACAACTTTATTATAGATATCTAAGGACAGTGAGATCCTACATAAGATAAAGACTGTAAATCTGGAGTTATGGGTTTTCCTACTACTTTCATGGCTTCAAGGGCTTCCTAATCACCTGCAAGGACTGCCTGTTACGAATGTGTGGTCTAACACCAAAATGGAGTGGCTTCTCAGTAATTACTTAAAAAATGAGACAAAACCAGTTAGTGTAGCAAAGAAAGGGAAGAAAGATATGGCAGTGGAGTGAACACGAAATAGATGACACATAGGCTGCACATGCAAGATTAAGTCTCTATCTGTGTCTGCTGTGTGTTTTCATGCTAGCAATTATTTCCTCCTGCTGAAACATGCTCAGCAATGCAGAGGACCAAGCACAACAGGAGGAAAAGTTGCCTGGGAAAGGCTCCAGGTTAGGAAGAGCAGGCAGTGAACATCCAGTGTGAACCATCGAGCAATAGGAGTGTTGCCACAGAGTCAGTGAGTTTCAAGCGAGCAGTCAGCTGTACTCAGGCACTTTTGGCAGCTTTGGTTAATAAAACATATAAGAAGCACACAGTATCTGCTTGTCATTCAGGCTGTCTGTCCTGTCTGCATAGCTTGTTTATACATAGCAATATGCATTTCTTCATGCACTGTAGGAATCTTACAATCTTAACGATTGTATATTTGTTACTGAGTTACTCCGCTGTCTACTTACAACTTATAAGGCAGATTTAGACATAGAGACGACATGTAAACTTTCTGCAGAAGCAAACTGCTTGGGACCTGATATTGTCTTCATCTCTGACTCCTCCAATTTTGATATCTTTGTAGAAAATGGACGCTGATAAAACTGCAAGCATTGGCCAAACTCCATCAATGCACTTAAGCGAGCAACTCACTTAAGCACAATAGTTTTCCTGCCTTTCTTCTTTTTTCTATTTTTTTTTTCTGCTTTAGCAATTCCATCAGTTCATATATTAAAAAATGAGCTTGCATCTCCCTACCCATCAATTGATAAGATGTGAGCTGATTATATTCCATACAGCACCAGTGTAGGAGTGCCGAGAGGTGAAAAACAATGCAATTCAAGCACAGGGATGCTTAGCCATGATCTGAGTGGTCTCCTCCAACCTTAATGATTCTATGGTTCTACAAGTCTGCTGTCATTACAGATGCCAACGGAATGGAGAAATATCACCCGACCATTGGGAAAACAGGCACAAGGCATCCACTACACCATGGCTATAGGAGATGTAACAAGCTGGGTCGGCACTAACAGGGCAAGAAAGGCATTCATTTCTAAGTCAAGATGTGACTTTGCACTTCAACTACAAAGTCCATAGGCTGAGATACCTTACTGCTACCAGTACATCCCTGGCAGAGTCAGGAAGGGTGATCTGAAATCCATAGAAAAATAGAGATTTCCTTGAGGACCTTCACTGACTTAGCACTGCAGTTCTGTTTGCAATAGACACATTATACTCAGACCTGCTTCCAGCTGTCTGATGTTGCATTTCTATAATATCTTTATAGCAACTACAAATTTAATAAAGGGCTTAATGAATAGCAATGAAACTACCATTGCCACCAATTTTCAAGTGAGCAAAAAGAGTCTGTTTCTACTGCCTTGAAGGTTACATGTAAGTAATTTCTATATTAAAAAGAGTGGTTTTTGGCGTGAAATGGCTGATTCTTCATTTTATGGATTTGAAAGACATAAAAAAAAAAACCCAAACAATTTTATAATCGTGCGCTTGTGAAGCTGTGTTAACGTCAGTCGTCCCACTTTGCACCCTGCTGTTTGGGATCAGCAAAGGCGAGAGAAGAACCAAAATGATGGCAAGTCACACCAAATTTGCTTTATCCCAGTACAGAATTTTTACAGTGATGGAGAGATGGAACATCACACAGAAGGGCACAGAGCAGTGAACCCTGCTCTTAGCACTGGCAGAAAGCTCAGTTTGTTCCATTTTTGCTCATTTTGCCAGTGGAATGAGTCCAGATTTACGTCACTAAGCTACACTGTATTGTATTGGTTGGCATGGTGTACTCAACAGATTTCATCGCATTCATTTCTCCTGCGTAGTGCAGAATGAGAAGAGAACAACAGGCATTCCTGCATATGTCTTCATTTATACTGAGATGAGTAACTGTTCACCCATGGGTCTAACTAGTTTTCCATCAACCATTCAGTACATTCTCCCACTCTGGAGGAAAGGATATGTAAAGGAGATTTAAATCACAATGCAGTGCCTCTACAAACCAGAAACACATTGCCAAGAAAGAGTGTCCAGGCCTGGCAGGACTGAGCAGAGTGATAAAAATGCAATAGTGGCCATTATAACTTAATTAGAGTAGTGTGGAGAAGTCTTGCAGCAGTTTGAATAGTTGCACGTATCTCTAAAGAGCTAAAAAGAATGGAAGCACTTGTGCTTGCCAAGTGGAATGACTGGTATTTGAAAACGATTGGTTGAAAAACTTTTTTAACATAAATCCCACATTGGCGCAAATGACTGTGAAGAAACTGTTGGATGTTATCACTGAAACTTATCTTGTCTTTGCTGAAATGAGGGGAAATGCTGAAGCAGAAACATAGGGAACTATGTAAGGTCAAGAATAAGCTTCCTTTATTTCTTTATAATTTTTAGTATGAAATATCCTATTTTACAAAAAAAAAAAAAGCACAACAAAAAACAAACAACGTTAGGTGTGATACAAAATTCTACATATTGGCTGGACTGTGCTCAGATATCAAAGGAAGAAAATGGTACAAATCCCATGAGGATCAAAAGTGAGAGGCTATTAACATAACTATTTTACGCTCACAATCAGAACATACTGCAACTTTGAACAATATGTAAAATGATTCTTTGCCTTAAATTAAAATAATACTAAGGGTTTCCATTTGAAAATCAGGCAGATAATAACAAACAAGTGGAGACATTCTGGGGACAATGAAAACAATGCACTCAAATTATACTCGCAAACACTAGAGGAATATCATTTTCCCCTGAAAACTTGCAAAGGACAAGGGATTCATCTCATAGCAAGTGACATTAGTAAAAGCAGCATTAATTGTCTCTTGCTAACGGTGCTCTCACTGAAAGGCCTTTACTCCCTACTGTGTGCTCAGTGCCTGGTTGACTACATATATGTACTTCACGTTGACTACAAGGGTGACCATTTCTAGAGATACACGTATCTTACCTTCATTTTTGAAGCTCCTAATGATATTTGCAGATGGCATAGATGTCCTGTCAGTGGCAAACTTGTTGTACAGCTCTAGCATGTACTCTGGTGGGTCCACTTTGACTGACTCGTGCAGAGGAATGTCGGAGAGGTTCAACGTCTTCAGGAACTCGTTCTTCATATTCTGAAGCAATGTGTTGAAATCAACACCATCCTGCTCAGACAGGAATTCATCGAAAAGAGGCTCGCTTTCCTCTAAGGAAGAGTGCTCCAAGCTCAGGATGGGACTGCAAGTGGCAAGGTGAACCAAGAGGCAGAGGCCAGCCCACAGCTGGAAGACTATGGAATCCATGACTTCGCTCCGGCCTCTGACCACACTCAACAAACTCTAGCTCTCGTGTGGGCTAAGTGGCGGTTTTATCCCCTTGTGTCACAGAGAGATGACAAGTTTGGATTGAAACTTGTGATCTGTCCTCTCTCTCTCCCTTCCCCCTCCCCAAAGCCAGGTCTCAGTAATTGGATAGGGCTTGCTCTCTTCTATGGTCGCCTTGCCTCTCTTATCTCGTGTAGTGTAAGCTGTTCACCAGATTTGTTGCTATCTTGCAATCCCCTTTCCCTTAATGAGCTTTTTGTAAACATTCTGCGCTAGGACACGAGAAGATAGGACAAGTTTCTCCTTGGAGAGGAACTGCTCTTTCTTTCTGCCTCCTTCAGCGTGTGTGAACAATTCCATCCACGCAGATACAGAGGAAACATAAATTCTATGGAACCTCTACTGAAATCTACGAATTTTGCACCAAGGGCAAAGAATAGTTCCTTTAGTGTGATCTGAATTAATATTCATGTGTTAAGTGCTCGTGCTCAGTGCTGTGTGCCATACAAATGCTCATAAAAAGAAAGAGTGAAGAAAATCTTCGCTTCCTCTCATATCTTATATACTTAGCAGGTAAGAACTTGTAGTAATTCTTGATTTAGCTGTTGGAGAGTTCCCCTTTGCAAACACTAAGAGTTTTACCCAGAGAGCAAATGTAAACTGATCTGCTGGTTTTTCCAAGTCCTTCTTTTCCATTGTGGCTAAGCATAGCCAGTGATTTGTTGCCTCATCTTTGCAACTTTCCTCCCTCACAGGTACTCGATATCTTCTTCAATATCTATCATATCTTTCTTCTTCAAGACCTATCACTCTCACAAGTGGCCTCAACTCCAGCTGACATAATTAGATTAATACTCAACCCATGGCTGTTTAAATTTCTCCTCTGTTTTTTTTTTTTTTTTTTTAATTATCAATATATTTGTGAAAATCACGTGTGTATTGATGTCACAGACATCAGCATGGCCTTTAACAGTTTCATTCATCTTTTCCCCTTATAAATATGGGAAATTGATAAGAAAAGCAGAACAGTTTATCAAGGTTACTACTACACTACACTGGAAGGAGATATTTGAGCTTGGGAAGGTTAATTTTTATGTCAGTGTGGAATTCATAGTAATCTGTACAAGCTTATCTACAAATTCTCTTTAGCCTTATCAAAGACTCATCTCTGAACACTGCGGCTTTCTGAAGCTAAGCTCAGAAAAACTTAGGGAAATTCTGGAGCTGAGGTCACTTGTGTTAACCTAATAAGAAAAACACAATCTTCTTGCTTGTGATTCATCACCTAACTATGCTGAGCCAAGGTTCTGTGGTCACAGGAAGGGAAATTAACAATGAAAACTGTGAGAAAAGAGTGAGGGTGCACAACCCTCACTCTTTTCCGCAGCACCATAACTGGCTCCTGTAAAGGAAATTCTTCCTCTTGACTTTTCATCAGCAAATGAGCAGGTAGTAGATTTGCTGTAATACTTATAGAAATGGTTTTAAGAGATCTTTTTTATGTTTAAATATTATTTTCAGAAGTGCACTGACTTCATATATGTAAATATATTTATTTTTCCATGAAGAATGTAAGCATGCTGCTTTTTTGGAAGGCAACAGGTGCTGCATCTTCTCAGCACTTAGAGCCTTATCCTTAGTGCTTGTTCATATCTGGTTTTTCTCCTCAGACAAGCACGGATAACAGCTTGAATTCAAAGGCAAAAGCATGCAGAGATATGCCTTTCAGAGCCTGTAGGCACTGGGATCTATAGCGTTGCATGGTTTGATTCGTACGAGGTTTAGGGCTGAAAGCTTTGCATTTAAAAGCAATTTTTGTGTACTTGTACCACTGATTTTTTTTACCTCTCTCATGCTGGTGATTCTCAGGATTCTACCTGGCCATTAGAATCACAGAATCATTAAGATTGGAAAAGACCACTAAGATCATCTAGTCTAATCATCAGTCCATCATCACTGTGCCCACCAACCCATCACCACCATGTCCACTAAACCATTAATTACACATGGAGTCAACATCTCCTCTCTCTTCTGTTAATCCTGATGAACAGTTCCAGAGCCGGAAAGGTTTTTCCAGGTTTACTCCATTCTCCTACAGTTTAAAACTGTGGTGTAGTTTTGGTTTAGTGGGTGACAAAACCAACCAGAATTACTTTAACTGCTCCAGCAGTGACATAAGCAATGCTGACGCCGCCTTGGAGCAGAGGTTGGGCTGCTGACCTCTCTAATCCCTGATAAGTCCAGACATTTTCTGTGAATTTGTAATTTCACACCCTGCAGATATAAATATGAGTAAGAAGTAGTTTGTGCACAGCAGTCTGACAGATTTCCTCACCCACAAAGATGTCGTCTTCATTCAGTAGCTCATGAGCAGCACAGTTACTGCTCAGACACTCTTTGTATTTCTGCTCTTGTTTTGATAACTCTGTGAACAACAGCATATTGAAGGGTAATTCAGCTAATGAAGAGGGAGTTGGATAGATATCAGTATTTAATTGTTATTAATTTTATAGCTTAAATGAACAGATTGCCCAGAGAAGCTGTGGGGGCCCCATCCCTGGAGGTGCCCAAGGCCAGGCTGGATGGAGCCCTGGCCAGCCCGATCTGGTGGAAGGCACAAGTTCATGCCAGGCATTTGGAACTGGGTGAGTTTGGCTTTCCTTCCAATCCAAGCCATCCTATGGTTCTGTGGTTCTACGAGCTTTAAGATCTCTCCCAACACAACCATCCTATGATTCTATGGTCTTTAATGACCCTTCCAACCCACACCATTCTATGTTGTCTAGAGAAGGGCAACGAGGCAACGAGGCTAGTGAAGGGCTTGGAAAATAAGCCCTATGAGGAAAGACTGAAGGAGCTGAGGCTGTTTAGTCTGGGGAAGAGGAGGCTGAGGGGAGACCTTATTACGCTCTTCCAGTACCTGAAAGGTGTTTACAGAGAGAGCGGGGTAGGTTTCTTCTCACTGGTGACTGGTGACAGGACGAGGGGAAATGGCCTCCAGTTGTGCCAGGGTAAGTTTAGGTTGGATATCAGGAAACACTTCTTT
>PPHD01006233.1:0-15232 GCA_002909625.1 Bambusicola thoracicus
GGGAAAAGGGGGGAAAGGAGAAAAAGGGGGGAAAGGAAAATAGAGAAGAAAAGATAAAGAGAAAAAGACAAAACGGGAAAGGAGAAAAAAAGAGAAAAGAAAAAGGAGAAAAGAAAATGAAAATGGAGGAAAAAGAGAGAAAAAGGGGGGAAAAAAAAGGAAAAACAAACAGAAAACAGAAAAAGAAGAAAAAAGAACCAAAGCAAAAGAAGGCAGCTGCAATGACCTTCCTTTCCACTCGTGCTCCCTGCAGCTTCTGAGGTTCTGCACTTCTGCCCCAACACACTTTTGTTCCAAATCCGCCAGGAAAAGCTGTAGCGATCCTTATGGGTCCCTCCCAACTCGGGATCCTCTGTGATTCTATGAACAGCGTTTTAAAGGTGGGGAAACCGAGGCACGCAGCATCTGTAAGCGAGAATGCTGCAGGAGGATGGGGCCAGGCTGCGGTGCTGCCTGGGAGGTACCAATGTGATGGGGCTATGGGAATGGACAGGAAACACAGATGCGGTTCCCATCACCTCTGCCCGTGCTTTCACATGGATGACGTGTGAACCCAGCCCTGCTGATGACACAGGAAGTGTCATGAAAAATGCTCTTTCCCAGATTCAGACCCTTCCTGCTTCCAATGCAGTAGGAAGCAGAGCGAGGACGGCCGTATTTCAGTGCTGGTCACACATCTCTTCCTTTGGAAGGAAACCTGCATCATGGGAAAGGCTTAAAACTGTAGCACGGGTTTGCTGATTTGAGGCTGCTGGACCATTGGCTGGTTTGCTGGGTGGAGGAAATGCAGCCAGACCTCATTCCCTGGTGCACAAAAAAAGCTGAGAGACATTGGAGTCTGGAAAACAGGAACAGGTGAAACCTGGAAGAGGGACTGAAGGACAGCGCCTAAAGGCTTTTAATGCTCTTCGCTCACGAGAGCAGTGAAGCCACAGGAAGGCCATCAGTGAGCTGTGGGTCCCAGCACGGCCACAAGCCACCAAAGCAATGCAGTGAGAGCGCTCCTGAGATGCAGCAAATTAGGTACTTTCAGCAGCAAAGGGGAAATCGCTAATCTCAGGTCATCCTGGGTACCCAGCCTCAGAGGAAACGAGCAGCGGGGGGAGGGGGGGACAGAATGTGGGGTGTCACTGCTGGAAACATCACCGGCGGATGCACTGCAGGCAGAGATTGCTGTTACCAGGGGAACAAAAACAAAGCCAACCCCTGGTGATGGTGTAAGCAGGTCAGTAAGAGCTGCGGGCTGGAAATGAGAAGATACTAACAGCCAGTGATGGGAGCAATGATGGGACTTCCATGGTAGGAAGGGGCAAACAGCCATGCAGGTGTCAAGGGAGCGCACAGCTGCTCCTTGGAGAATGCAGTGTGGTGCAGCGGGGCAGTGAGGGGCTGTGGGCTGTCCCCAGTGTGGCAGACAGGGGAAGGAAAGGGAAACATGGCTCATGTTGGTTAAAAGACAGTGGATGCTCTCATGGGAAGCATGCTCTGTCCCTGGAGATACCCAAGGTCAGTATGGACAGAGCTCTGAGCACCTGATCAGGTGTTCCTGTTCACTGCAGGGAGTGGGATCAGACGGCCTTTAAGGCTCCCTTCCAACTCAAACCATTCTATGAATTGCATCTGTCTGAACCTCAGGCAGCAACAACAGCCCCAACCCAACGCCTTTGCTCTTTTCACTCATTTTCAAGTTGGACCCTCTTAAGAAAATGGGAAATGCTGTCGTTCAGGATCCAAGCAGAAAACCTACGTAATGCAATTACTAAACATGGGCTTAACTCTTCTGGCACAGCATGTTTCCAACTGCAAAGCCTGCAGGGCTGCAGGGGAAATCGCGGTGCCTACTCCCAGCACTGGGCAGCCCAAAGCCACTTCCACCACATGGGAAAAGGGGGAGATGAGCTTCAGCTGGGACCTCAGCTCCTCATTCCTGAGATTTTCCCATTAATCCCCAATTAGGAACTCAGCACCCAGGACATCAATCCTGTGCATTGCATCCAGGCTCTGCTGTAACCACGGCAGAGAGGCTTGTGAGCGCACACACCTCTGCTTCTTTCAGCTGCCTGCTCACAACCTTTCCAACCCCAAACTTTCCAGCCATAAATACACCAGCTAACGGCAGGAAACTTGCTTTTCTTAATACTTCTCCCGTGCTCCCCAGTGGGCCATTTCCAGCAGCTCTCACTCCCTGCACCAGCCCTCGGTCACTTCTTCTGGCTCTGAGATATTTCAAGCACGCAATGAAATCTGCAGCAGCACAGAAGCCCTAAAAACCCACAGCAACGGTGCAGGAAGCACCATAGATCAGGCTGCAGGGCAGCGGCGGCCCCTCTTCTCCCTTTTTACCATCAAAGATTTTCTTATTATTATTCTTTGCGGACAGAAAGCAGCTCGATAAGAACAATTCCCACAGCAGCCGCAGCCCCACACCCACTCAGCTTCCTCCGGGAGCTCCCGCACGGCACTGAGACAGGGAAGGAAACGAGGGCAGGCAGAGGGGAGCGAAGGGAAAACCAACATCACTTTCCTTTGAAAATGATGTGGAACAGCCGCTGAACCCCCTGGGAGCACACAGCACCGGCAGCCCCGCAGTTGTAGTGGAGATGCAGTGATCCACATCCACACCACACTGAGCACTGCCAGCGGCTCTCCTGTTCTTGCAGCCAGCAGCGATGGAAGTAGGGCACAAGGACCCCTGCAAAACCACTGCAAAGCCTCCTCCCTCTCCACGGGAATGAGAATTATTGCTGGTGCCCCTCCTGTGTCACCCCTGCAGCTGATGCTAGTGGGTGGTGGGGGACCCCCATCTCCACCACTGCAAGAACTGCTCAGCGCAGAAAGCTCAGCCCATGGGTCCATTCAAAATTAGGCAAGATCAGCCCATAGTAAGCTCCTGGGCTAGGGGAGTGCACATGGGAAAGAGAGGGCTCACCCATCCCAGAGCACCCAAAGCTGGATCAGCTGCTTGCAGTGAGATCATGCAGGTGCGCAGAGTCTGTCTTTTAATTCTAATTGCCCTCCCTTCTGCTGGGGGACACAGAGACAGTCAGCATGGAGCTGTGGCCAGGGCAGGACACCTGGTGCTTCCTCAATGATGGCAGCTCCAGCGCTGCATCCCCAAGCTCCCTGGCAGCGAGCACACATAGGTGGGAGAAGTGAGGGATTTCAGCCTCCACGAGGGAGGATCCAAAAACAGCACAGAGATCTGCTGCAAGCAGGCCAAAAGCAGCCTTCTGCCTCTCTGTGTTTGCCCTAGATGGAAAGGGGCCTGGGGGCTGAGCACCAGCTCAGCGAGGCGGCACACGGCCAGCCAGGAGCAGGGAGGGGAACAGCCCTGTCTCAGTGTGAGGGGGGGGAGCAGCTCCCCGCAGGCAGACCCCCAGCAGAGGGATGGAGAAACGCTGGGGAGGTGCTGAGCTGGGGGCCCAGGGCTGGGGCAGGCTGGAGGCTCTCCAGCAGCACATCACCATCCGGACATGCACCTGGGCAGGATGGGATGGCTGCGGGTGTCAGCTCTCATTTGGCTCCATGAGGTGTTGTCACAATGTGAACTCTGGACAGGAAAAGGCTCTGTCCATCCGCTGCAAGGTCCAGTCCTGCCCAGCCCTGGGCAGCCTCCCATGCAGTGACACTGCAGGGCTGCATTATCTCTACCTGCACGCTGTCCAAACTCTGCTCACACCCCTGACACCAGCAGGGAAAAGGGAGTGGGTCGAAATGCCTCTTCCCATGAATTGTGGCTGCTGCCATCACACCCAGAAATGAATCAGTTCCTGGGATACCTGCACACCACATCGCCTCTGCCTGTAAGCTGAAGGGATACCGTTATTTCCTGACGTGTAATAATGGGGCAGACCGATTCAGCTGACTTATATATTAAAACAAGGGAATAAACGGCCAGAGCTGAGCTGAGCTTAGCTTCTGCATGCCTTCTGAAAATGCTTCAAGGGTTGGAACTCCTCCCCTACAAGGACTGGCTGAGGGAGATGGGGCTGTTCAGTCTGGAGAAGAGAGGGCTCTGGGGAGAGCTGAGAGTGGCCTCTCACTGTCTCAAGGGCAGAAGTAAGAGAGAAGGGGACACGCTCTTTAGCAGAGTCTGCTGTGATAGGACAAGAGGAAACGGTTTCCAACTGAAAGAGGGCAGATTTAGACTGGATGTAAGGAAGAAGTTTTTACACCACGGGCAGTGAGGCAGTGGCACAGGTTGCCCAGAGAGGTGGTGGTGCCCCATCCCTGCAGACAGCCAAGGTCAGGGGATGGGCTGTGAGCACTGAGGGGGCTGTGGGTGCCCCTGCTCAGTGCAGGGATGGCCTTTAGGGTCCCTTCCAGCTCCAACCATTCTATGCTTCTATAACCATTGGGACAAAAAGGTGCCCAGCTGGTCACCACCAGCCTGCAAGCACAGTTAAGACACACAGGAATCAGAGCTCTGGGCCAGGGATGGCTCCGGCCACACAGGATACCTCCTTCAGTGCCTCAGGAGAGCTTCTGGCAGCGCAGCAAAAGAAGCATTTAGTAAAGCTACAGACTCACTTGGAAAATCTTGAGGACGATGAGCTATTTTGCAGCCAAGCTTCATATAAACACGTTGATAACGATGTCAGCATTGGGGCTGGTGATGAATATGGCTGCACGGCAACAACAGCCCTCTCTGTCTGCTCCAAGAAAGCCTCTTTCTTGCCACGCACATGTTTAATCCACGATCGGTGTCTGCTGCCAGCCACATTCACACCTCAATCTGCTCACCTCATATATCTGCTACATATCCCCAGATTTAGTTGGAGCACAGGCAGAAATGCACAGCTCGCTTGCAAATGCTGCTCTGTTATGCACTGCCTGCACTTTACAGAAGCCCCCAACCTGTCCATACCTGGACATGATGAGGATGCTAACACAGCCTGAGGTTGTGACAGCATCCCAGGTCAGATGTGACCAAAAGCTTTGGTATTTGCAGCTCTGGGGAGCCCCATCTGACTTTGAGTCCTATTTCTGCACCTGATGTGGGGGATGCAGCTGCACCCTGCAGCCCGTTTCTGCAGAGAGCTCAGGGGACATCCCAGCACCAAAGCCACCATCACCTCTTGCGCGCAGAAACCCCACTGCACACCTCTCCCTGCACCACGTCCTGACACCAACACCACCCTAGCACAGGAGGTGTCAGCAGAAGATGAACTCCTGTAAACGCGCTTGGGAAGACACTTTGCTAAGCTCAAAGAAACAGCCATTGCTGCTCAGTTGCAGCCACCACCCTCCATCCCGCAGACACGCTGGTCAGCTACAACCTGCCATGGTTCTCATGGTCATCCCTGTGTAACAATTAACATTTTATTAAAACCATGGAGCAAGCACTCCAAAGCATAATGAGCGCTCATGCTGCTTTCCACAGCTGGGATCTGTACAAGCTCTGCAAAGCCTCCCCTACCCGCTTGCAAGGCACAAAAGCGTGGGAGTCGAACAAGGATCAGTATTATCCACTAAACCACAGGATGAGCTTGCAGGAACTGGCAGCCTGGACGGCTTCCAGCAGCTAAAGAAGGCAATAGTCCAGCCCCGTTCTCGCACGCCAGAAATGCCGAGTATCTGTGTTCTTAAGAATGTGAAGACAAGGCGTCCCCATCCCTATCCCATCCCATCCCCAGCCATCTCCCCCAGCACGCCCCTCGCAGTGCTAGCAAACAATTCTCTCCATTTTCCTGAATTAGGCATTTAAGAGGGACGTTACATGCAGTGCTTTCCTTCTATGTCTAGCAGCCTTTAGCTAATAAGGAGAAGAACTGGCAAAACTCAAGGAAGGCTGGCAAGGAATAAAGCAAAATAAAAACCTCATCTTGTAAGGAGACAGCAAGCGGGACTGGGCACAAGCCCTAAGGAGAGGCACAGCCAGGGTCTGTTGGGAAGGTCTCAGTGCTCTGGATGTAAGAAGGATGACTAATGGGGTGAATAGGGCTTCTTGCAGCCAGGATCGTCCCAGACCAGACACAGTAAAGGTGTCCACACTGGCTGAGGCTTCCTGCACAGCTCCCAAAGCTGGGGACCCGTTTGTATGTCTCATAGCTTACAAGGCTGTAACTATCTTCCAGCCACACTGAAAGCCAGACGGGATTGCCTATCTTCTTCCCATCACCAGGGCTCCCCCAGCCCACACCAGCACCCGAGGATGAATTTCCTGCCCCAGCAGTCAGACCTGTTAGGTGCTCAGGGCGTGCTTGGTCTGCACTCCCCTTGGGTGCCTCTCACTGCCAGGTCACTGGGACAGCCAGGCATCGCCCAGCAGCCTCACAGAGCCAAGGGTCACAGTTTAATGTTGTGGACGACAAAATCTCCAAGCCTGGCAATAAAAACACCCCTCGATGCATTATCTGTGCCGTGCTGCCTTTCCCTTCCGATCTTCACACCCAGATCTGGGAGTTCCTCGCAGCCAAGCCCACTTGGAGCCAGAGCTTTCTCAGCTTGAGAGCCAAGAAGAGCCCCCAAGGACTACAGCCCGTTGCTCTATTTGTTGTCAGAAAAGCACAGTGTGTCAAAAATCCCTAGAAGGGCAAGGGGCCGTTATTTATGACCCAGATTTATTGTCACCCTCCTTCCCCAGGGCCCCTGGAAACACATTCCATGTCTCAGAGTGCCCTGGCTTTGAGGCAAGCCCACAGAACGCAGCTCCTCGAAGCCCATGTCCTGCTTCCCTGTTCCACCCAGCCCTGGGAGCTCCCAGAGGTGGGGCATCCTTCTCTGCCTGCCAGCATGGAGATAAACACCACTCCTATGCTTCCATGGAGAGGAAAAACCTGAGCATGGTGCCTTTGGTCCATGCAAAATGAACGGAGAGGGCCGTGATGGGGGTGGTTTTGGTGGCTGAAGCAATGGACAGGCTTGCTTGGAAACTTTCCTACCCCTGCATTTGCCACAGCCTCATCCAGCAGTGGGTTTATTTCTATTTCTTTGCATCTAGGCAGGGAGATGCTAAACTGGTAGTTGTTTAAAATACAGTCGTTTGGAGGAGCAGTGCTCTGAAGTTCAACCCAGCACACAGCGTGAACTCCTCCTCAGGTTCAAGCAGCTTCTGCCCCCTGAAGCTATCCCTGGTTTTACACCTGGTTTTACACTGTGCCCTAAGGGTTTAAAGCCAGAAGCAGTACAATGTGATGGTAAAAGCTTTCACTTTGGATACATTTGTACGTCAACAGCCAGCACTTCTTATTTCATGGGAAAGTCTGTCAGCCGGAATGTCCTCAGCACAGCCAAGGTGCCTTTGAATGGGACTTCTGACACAGAACCGGATTTCCCATTACTGGCATTGCACAATGCTTGCTGCTGTCAGGGCACAGAGGGGCTCCAACCAGAAACAGAGCAACAGTGGCTGTCCAGAGAGCCTCAGCATTGCATGAAGGAACCCCTGGAGGAAAAGGGGTGCATTGCTGGGTTTGGGTGGTTACTTAGTGCTGCAGAGGGCCATGCTGCCTGCACATTGCTCACGCTTCCTGAGTGTCCGCATCACCCTAAAGGCAGAGCAAACCTCCCCCCTGCAGGGGGCTCCTTGTAGAGCTGGGGAGCAGAGCTCTGCCAGCAATGGAGCAGGGTCTGAGCTCTGCTGGGAGGAAACGAGAGGAGTGGGAGGAGGGCACCAAGCCAAAAAAAGGGAGAGTTCAGCGTGAGCCCCACTCCTACTGCTGCAGTGCACTCTGATGCTCCTCCTGCCTCTCACATCTGGTTTTCCCAATAAACATGCTCCATCTTTCCATCCCCCGGCTCAGAGCAGCCCACAGCTCTCCAGCCATGCAGCTCCTCGCTCCACTTCAGCCACTATGACCCACATTACCCACTCTTACTTGTCCCCTTCCTCCACACCTGTGCATGCTCAGCTCCTCGTCTGTGTGCCGGGCAAGATTAGGTTTCTTCTCCAGCTGCAGGTAATGGGCCCTATTTCTCCAGACCCTGCAAACAGGGAAGTTTCCCTTTTTGCAAAATACAGCCATGGTCTTAATGGTAGGGACACAACCCTGTGTGGCATTGGTGTGGTCAGCAATGGCACAGCCACAGCAGCTGCCATGGATCTACACATAGCTCCTAGGCAAGGAAGCAGCAACAGAAGCGAGCACAGGACACCAGAAGAGGATCTTACCCAGTTCAGGGACTGACTATGGGATAAAAGGCCATAGGTGGCCCCAAGGGCAAAGGCTGGGCTCCAGCACAGCCCTTCTGCGGGGGCCCAGGCACTGCTGCAGTGCTCAGACCCTATGCATGGGGCAGTGCGGAGGGAAGGGTTTTCTGGTCTGTGGCCAACACTGCTGTTCCTCCAGTGAAGGATATTGCCTTCCCCAGGGTGTGTTTCATTTCAGAGCACGAGACACACAATTAATTTCCATAGTTCACTTTCCCTCTCCACCCACGGGGGATTTTTAAAGTTTTTCTGGAAAACAAAATACTCCAAACACAACCATCCATCTGCTCCCCAACCCTGACAGTTTCCAGGAGGGCCCTTCCCTGGAAAGCAGCTGCCAAGATGGGTGGCAACAAGCGCCTTTTAGGCAGCCAAATTTGGGTCTGAGCAGTTCTCACCTTGAATTGCACAAAATAGTGAAGAACTGTTAAATATTTTATATACTGAATACCTCCTGCCTCAGTGCCCAGCAGTTCATCTGCTCTGAGGCTCTCTGCTTTGCCCCTGCCCCCATACACCACTAAACACGAGCCCTGCTAGTGAGTATTTCTACAAGCTTTGCTTGCTCCATTTCCCTTTAACCTCATGGAGGAAAGAGAAGACACGAGGAAAAGGACAGCAAGAAAGCAAAGCTGTGGTGCTGTAGGGTCAGGGGAAAGAGACTCAGGGTAAGAAATTCAGCAGGCATTCTGCCTGCTCCTCCCTTACCTACTAGATGGACTTCAAATCCAACAGGAATAAATCCCGTATCCTTGCTCTTTGGTCTGTGCTCCCCAGCATGGATGAAAAGACAGGCCCAGTAGGAAGGATTCACATCTCCAGCCCAATGCACAGCTACTGCTGAGCCCCACCACTCAGACCAGCCCCAGCCATCGCCCCCACTCCACGGGGAGCCCCATCCTTGCCCCACGTAGGGCTACCAGCACCTCAATTTCCCAGCTCAGAGCTGGGAACCCCTCAGAGCTGTTAAGCAGAGGATCACGAAGTGCTGATCTACCTCATGTTCCAGACGGAAAACTGGAGCCCACGTGTTAAAGGATTTACACGAGGACACGAAGCCATTTAGCGGACGAGCAGGACCCCAAGCCCAGCTCCCAGCTGCCGCACCGTCGCTCCCTCCTGCTTCAGCTTTAATCCTGACCCATTCCGGGCTCTGCCGGTCCCCGGCCGCCGCTGCGCAGCGCACACCGCCACCTAACGGCCCCGCGCGGGGCACAGCGGATGGCTGCCACCACCCGTGCGTGTCGCGGCCACACGGACATCACGCAGCCCGAGCGCCGCGGCGACGGAGACAGAGCCCTTGGAGTGAAAGGGTTGTGCCAAGGGGGGAGCTGGGGCTAGATGCTCTGGGATGAGCCCTGGAGCGCGTCCAGAGAGCGGCAATGGAGCTGTGAAGGGTCTGGAGCGCATTTCCTATGGGCAGCGGCTGAGTGAATGAGATGGCTCAGTCTGGAAAAGAGGATGCTCAGGGGAAACCTCATTCCTCCCTACTACTCCCTGACAGGAGGTTGCGGTGATGTGGGGGGCAGCCTCTGCTCCCAGGAAACAGCGATAGGATGAGAGGTGATGGTCTCGGGTTGCACCAGGGGAGGGTCAGGTTGGACAGCAGGAAAAACTTTTCAGAAAGAGCAGTGATGCAATGGCACAGGGAGTGGTGGAGTCACCGTCCCTGGGGGCGTTCAGGAGCCATGGAGATGTGGCACTGAGGGATGCGGTCAGTGGGCACAGTGGGGGTGGGCTGGGGTTGGACGTGGTGTTCTGAGAGGTCTTTTCCAGCCTTACTGAGTTTATGACTCTATGATCCATTCTTAGCCTGCTGGGAATTAGTGAGCAGTCCTGCTGCCACACAGCTGCAGAGCCCACTGGGTAACCTGGCTGGAGGGGTCCTGCAGTCAACACAAGGCTCCCAGGCCCTGAGCCCAGCCACGCTTCTGAGCTATGCAGGTGCAAAGTGAAGCCAACCCAGGGGCTTCTGCAGGCAGCCCATCTGCTCAGATGCCAGAAGCAGCAGGGAGTTTCTGGGGGGCTCTTTACAGAGTCCAGCTTTGCAAAGACCAACTGAAGCTATTAAATGGCCACCTCTCTAAGGGTCAAGTAGTCAACTAAAAGGGTATTTTCACTGGGAAGTGGGAGACGTGCAGCCCTCAGCAATTCCCTTCATCTCAGTACAGAGCATCAGGACCTTGTCTCCAGCTCAGTACCCAAAGAACTCCGACCAGAGCCGGGCTCTCTCCAGCAGTGCTGCAGCACCACCAGGAATGGAGCCATCCTCATAGAACACTCCCAGCTCAGCACTGCCTGCCCCCAGCATCACACCCATGCCATCCACTGCACCAGCATCAGGACTCAGAACCCACAGTGTGTAACCCTGGGCAGAAAAAAGATCTGAAACTAGCAAAAAGCACACCCTGCACTTACGGAAAGGAAATCCCACCAATCTCACATCCCAGGAACCACAGTTATCTCTCCAAACATCCGTTTCCCTGGAACCCAGAATTCACTCCAAGCACTGCTGCTTTCGTTTATGAGGTATCTGGTAGTGATGGAATCACAGAACTGACACAGAGCTGTTAATGTAGCACCAATTTCACATGGACGTGGATCAGGCTTAGCAAAAAATAAAACAAAATCCACTTTCAGGCTTATTGCATGATTACTGCTTGTAAAACTAAGTCATTTTCTTCACCTCCAAAGCCATTTCCATTCACCCCCAGCCACGAGGCAGACACCCAAAGACCCTTCCCCAAAATCACAGGGCAATGGCAGAACAAGTATGTTTTCCAATGGATACACAAAAAATCCAGGGCAGAGCAAGTTGGACTCAATGACTCCTCCTTCCAACTCAGGATATCCCATGAAGCCATGAAATCCAACTGCATGAAATCTTAACCTGAGTTTTCTCAGGTCTCAGAGCAGCCCTACAATGGGGCCGCAGGGCTCACAGCATGAGGTATCACTGCTCCCTAACAAGCAATTCTATGCATTAGTTACACAGCTCAAGCACCACGCGGAGAAGCCAACAGGACAAAGATATTGTGCTTCTGAGCTCATTAAGGCAACAGAAGACATGTGTTGACCCAGACATACTTCCCTAACTACGTACTTGCTTCTACTCAGCATTGTGGTATGCTGGACCTTGGAAGAGCCCTGACTTGCATGAGAACCGTCCTCCCTCAGCCTGGCAGCATGGGAATCGTGCTGCTGGAGGCTGTGAGCCATCCCGGGGAGCACGGGGCAGGGCAGCTCTTGCACAGGGTCAGGCACACTCAGCAGTGCACACTGTTACTGCACAGCCAGGCAGGAGGTGTGCCACAGCAGGCTTATGTTTAATGGGGATGAGCAGTTAGTCCAGCAAATGTAAAGCAGACATCAGGAAATGGATAATGCTTCATACCTTGACGTGCCTCAGACAACAGCGGGAATGCACGCACTGGCCAGGAGGGAGCAAGCAGCCAGGAGCAGGCTGGGAGCAGCACAGAGCACGTTGCAAACACAGTGGTGGCAATGCTACAGTCTAGGGGAACCCAGTGCCTTCCCCAGAGGAGGCCCTGTTTGAGGTCACAACAGGCGACAGCACCTGGGAGGTGGAGGAAGGTGGGTGCTCCAAGAAGAATGCTGATGAATAAAGCTGCGGGTGCTTTTAGGAGCACATAGCGGTTGGGGACAACATCACGTACCACACGCAGCAAACTACACACGTTGGTGCTAGGCAGGAATAGGAGCAGCACCAAAAATCTTGGAGCAGAAAAGATAGCTGAAGTGATCAGAAGCAACCCCAACCCTGCCGTCCTGCTTCTCACTTTGTAAAAACTCACTTTGACAAAAGATGATAAAACAGTGCATTCTCTCCTAATGACCTTTGGATTGGACCTCTCCTTTCCTTCTGCCCAGGCACATGGAACGTCCCACGCAGTTCTGAGGACCACTGAAGGTGCTCTGTCCTCGTGTATTTGGTCTGAGAGCTGCTGTCTGCCTTGCTGCTCTGACAACTATGTGTGCAGCAGCATCTGCACGGCGTTACACAAAAGCATGCTACACTCTGCATATGCACACACAAACATGTATGTGTATCTGCAGGTGGTACTTTGCTTAATCAAAACGATCATCAGTGGGCTACATAGCACTTCACTTGTTCTGGCGTTGAGCAGATTTCTCACAGCATGCACAGCTCTCCCAGCCTGCTTCATGCCCTGCCTGGCACATCACTGCAATCAGGTGTTGCAATCACTACCAGTCACTTCTATGTGCAATTGTAAAAATGGCATTAATAATTTACCTAGGAGATGGCACTTCCTTTCCCATGCACCCATCCTATATAAACACAGCAACCGGACTCTTCCTTTTCTTTCAGGAAGAAGAAAAGGGCCCCGTGGCACTAACAATTAAGGCTTTGTAGAAAGTTGTGGGCTAATGAAAACAGCCATCTGCTGGGGAAAGCTGCCCCCAGCCGAGCAGCACCCTGCTGCCACCAGAGCCATCTGGAAAGGCAGAGAGCAGGATCAGATGTGAGCGGGACTGCAGCCCCCAAGCACAGCTGTCCAGCCCCAAACCATGGGAGCAGGATGCCTGGAAACTCATTTTTTTGTCTTTTTAAGTACTATTAGCTTGTGGAAATGTGTGTGAGGGGGGTTAACTAGTTTGAAAGGAAAGATCAGGTTATACGAGATTTCCTATACCTTCACTCAAAGGCACCACCAAAGCCCACTACCTTGTTATGGGGACATGGAAACCTCGCTGCCATGGAGCAGCTCCAGCACTGCCCCGTGCACTCAGTGCCTTCACCCCAAGCAGTTGTTGTCAGCATGGGATGCTGGACCATGGACACTGCTCCTCTCCAGGAAAGCCTGAGCTGTCCTTGTGCAGAGGAGACCCCGTGGGACGTGCTGAGCTCCGGCAGCTGTGGGAAAACAGCCCTCAAAGAGGAGAAAGGCCCAATTCCCACCCGCCCCGAGGTGCCCTCACCCCATCCGGCAGCAGTACAGTCAGCCCAAGAGTCAGCTCTTCCCACCCACAGCAGAGTACTAATTAAAAGCATGCTCAGAGCCAGAGCAGTGATGAACACAGCCCCCAGCACTGCACAAGTCTGCTTTCATCTGAGTCATGTTTCGGTTTAGTCACTGAGGTCGGAGTGCTGCTGCACTGGGGGCAGTGCTGGCCCGGCCATGGGGTGCGAGGAGCACCTTCTGAATGGGGCGAGCTGCAGCCTGTTCCTCTTCTCCATGGTGACAGTGCACATTTTGCACAAAGAACCACACTAAAGCTGATTTCCTATACCCCCATGCATGGGTTTCACATTCTCTGCAGCCCCTCTGCTGCTGCCATGATGAGGATCTTCCTCCTCACGTCTCCTTCAGCCCCTCCAGATCAGGACAGACAGGAACAGCCCTTCTTCCCCCATCCCCCTATCCTGTATTTCATGCTGAGCCACACATCAGGAATGGTGCTGAGACAGCTGGCACAGCTCTCCCATCCTGCAGGGCACGGCAGCCATGTGCCCATCCCGTGCCAAGCCCTATGGGCACAGTGCCTTAGCGTAAGGGCTGGTCACGCGTCTGCCCCTAACCCTGCCTGCAGCCCTGGTGGTGCCACACCTGCACCACTCACAGAAAAGTTGTTTCCAGCAAGGGACAGAGAAACATGTACGCGCTTGGATGTAGGCAATTTGCAAACATCACTCGTGACCCCAGGGACGAGCATAAGCATCTTTGCACAGACATGCTCACCTTAGGTCTTCCTACCCTCTGCTGCTGCTCTCCTGGGAGCAGTGACAGCCAGCCTGGGCACGAGGGTTCATGCTGTGTGCAGCAGCTGAAGGGTGGGAGAGACCCACCTTCACCACTCCTCTGGAACAAAGAACCCCTGATCACACCACCAGCTCAGCAATCAGCCTTTCTGTAAAGTCCCCACAGGAGAACCAGGGCTGCAGGGAGAGCAGGAGGTGCGTGAGGCCAAACTGCAATAGGACCAAATGCACCGGGCTGTCCCCCAACCCCCCACACATCCCTGCACACAGCAGCAGAGGACTTCCCAGCCTGCAGCACTGCCTCTGCCCCAGGAGCAGCTCTCAGGAATGCTTTGAAGTGGCTCAAACCAGAGGAGAAAGCGTGAACAAGAGGGACAAGGAAGCATCACCCACACTATGCAGAAGTGCTGAGGAGCAGTAGGTGCTCCAGCAGGTAAGCACCCTTCCTGGGACCCTCCACATATACCCAGAATGGGGCCCTGCAGCTCTGCCTGGGCTTGGCCATGGCAGCAGCTTTCTCTGGCCGCAGTTTCACTCCACCCTGGATGAGCGTTTCCTCTCATCCCTGTGGTTTCCCTTTAGCAGCGATGCCCGGCAACTGGCTGGGAACGCCCAGCAGCAGGCTGGTGCCCACCAGCTGTGCACAGAGCATGGACACCCACGGTGACATCCCGCCTCCAGCACCAACCCCTGCCCCTCGCCTTCCCTCCTTGGTCCTATGCACAGAGCCTTGCAGTGAGGCCTGCCCCACCTCCCTGCTGCTAGGAGGAAAAGGTTACGGTCATGGCCACCCTGCACATGCTGCAGAAGCAGCTTGCTGAGACACCGATGCACCCAGGAGTGCATTTGGGAAGCGCTCAGACACACACCAGGATTTGCACTGGAGTGACTCACTCCTCTTTCAGTTTCCTCCATCCATGCCCACCCCAGCGCCCCGGGCTCCACCAGGTGAGCAGCAGCATCAGCAGCAGGATGCCTGGCAGCAGCTGGGGCCGCATCCATCCCAGCCGGGCAGGCGGCAGCACAGGGCAGGCAGAGAGCTCAACCACAGCACACAGCCACACACACGCACTCAGGAGCCAACCTTCAGGGCAGAAATGCGTCTCCATGCCAAGAGCTCGGCGCTTTTCCTCCCTCTTCCCGACTGGCAGCTCGGAGCTAACAGGCTCAGCATTCATCCCCCCGCGCCGCGCGGCACATGGGAACAGGGGGGGGGTGGTGGGGAGAGAGAAACTCAAATGAGATCCAGACTCAGAGAGCAGTTTCTTTTTTCCCCCACTCGCTCCCCCCCTGGTTTCTGCTGGAACCACCTTCTGTCTGGAGGGCTCAGGAGGAAG
>PPHD01006235.1:11596-24887 GCA_002909625.1 Bambusicola thoracicus
AATAAGCACATCCCTACCTTGCAGCTGTGGGATATGGTTGTTCTGTGCTCATCTAGTCCTGAGAGCACAAGCCTACCTGTTCTTGCCCCATGTCTCACAGGTAGATCACCACCGTGTCTCTGAGCGTATGATACCACGTCTGCTGTTACGGCTTGTATCATTGCCTCCTCAGTGTTATACAGGAGCTGAATACTTTGATGTCCGTAGCTCCGCTGCTTCTTTGCAGCTGTTGCAGAGCAGCCTGTCATTTATTTAAACAGTGCCACTTGCATAGTACTGTATTTGCCTTAAAATCTTTTTGATCAGAAAAAAGAGCATGTTGAGGGGATGATTTATTACATAAAATATCCTTTTTTTTTTTTTGGATTATGCAGATGCAGAGTAGCTTGCAGGTTTTGCCATGTTCCATTTTAAATGAAGATCATCTGGTTGTGTTTTAGAGGCCAGTTCTTAGCAGCTGCAGGTGTCACCTCTAAAAAAGAATCAAGGCCTTAGTGGTGGGCACTTCAGAACCACTCTTTGAAAAAGGGATTTATTATTGGCATGCTGTCTGTGCCAGCAACTATTTGCAGCTTGCCTGAAATAGAAAGCCTAAAGACTTAAGTTTCATGTAACTGTAGAAAATCTTATCTTCTAATTTGAAGCAGAAGTGTTCTTCGCACTCTTAATCCTTCATACACTGCTGGTACTGAATCTAGAATTTCTTACAGCTTTGGAATAAATGTGCCTTAGGGGACAGTATTTTATTAATTACTCAAGCCTTTGTACCTTAACACTCTGGATGGGTTTTTGAACATCATGGAGATGACCAAAAAGGAAAGAACACTTCTATTTATACTCCTTGAAACCTTCAATAGGTAAACACTCGCTTATTTATTAGAAGAAACTGAGGCTAATCTTAAAACCTGGGTAACTTTCCCTCCAGGACACTGAATGGTGTGCTCACGCTTCTTGCCAGCTTTCTAATCTTTATTCCAGAAGGTGCTCCAGCCAACTTCTTAGTGATACAGTGTGCTCTTAGGCACAAACAGCAAAGGTGTTAAAGCAGTTGGGATTACCTTTTGCTGGAGCATGTGAGGTGGAGAAGAAGGTGAGGTAGAAACTGAGCGTGTTCCATTCACCACAACTTGATGGTTTGGGCTGTTTGAAGATGTTCCAACTACTGTTTTCTCAAAAAAAAAAAAAAGCCAAAACACCAAACCCAAGCCCAAAAAACAACCCACCAGCCTGTATATGAAAGATCTGCGATAGACGTTGAGAGCATGTAGCTTTCATCTTAAATGATGTGGTTCATCTTTAACGTAGTGGTTGGGGTAAAACCATAATTGGATGTGTTTATATCAGGCTTGTGATATTTGGCCTATTTGAGCCGTGGTCCCATTGTATTGTAGGCTGTGAGATCCTCTGAAGTTCAGGGAAATGTGTTGGTCTAGATGTTGAGAAGCCTTGTATTGTTAAACTTCTGAGTTTGGTGCTACTGCTTTTGTATTCCCTGCACAAATCCAGCTCATCATGAGTTTAAATTGCTATCAAGAGTTCACTGGCTGCCAGCACAGAAGCTATGAAAAATTAAGCTTCTGTCATGCCATGAATGATGTGAAACAATTACTTTTTATGGATGTAGAAGTGCCAAAAATGGTTTAGTACAGTTTTAATCTGCTTGTCATTAATAAGTTGCCACACACTTTTTTTCTCTTGTATGAGAGAGATTGTATTTAAGGCAGGTGGTGTGCAAGGTAAACAGTGACTTATTTTTTTGCCTTTCAAAATGACTTTCATTTGTTGGTGTCTGGCTGACCCCTCTGCTGAGCAACGCCATGTAGGTGAGAGTCGCTGTGCAGGTGAGATGGGTGGAATTGACCTGTTCTGTGTAATCTCTCTCCTTCACTTGTTTTTCCTGTATGCGTTGGTTTGTGTAAGCGTGGGCTCTGGAATACATGCTATGAATGTACTTCAGAAACTAAGTTCATAATGCAGCTATGATCCCATCATACACTTAGTCATCTGCAGAAGCTTTAAATTACTCCATGCCTGAAAGCTTCCCTCCCTTTTCTGAAAACAAGACTGATGTTTTGTCAACTCTGTGTGGGTCCTATTTGCATTGCTTGCTGTAGTTAGAGCTGCTCAACCTACTGAAGAGGGAGGGTCATGTTACTGCTGGAACACTGGTTGACTTTCCCTTGGGTTGCTCCAGTTCCATATGCTGGTATCTACTGAGCTGGAAGAAGCTGTGAGTGGTGGCTTGAAAACAGAATGACAAGCTAAAAGAATGAGTAAGGGTGTATTGGTAGTCCTTCTGGCCTGTTAATGCTAAGTGAGATACTAAAGGATAGTTGCTGCTGCTCCTTGGCAGCAACGCTACTATTTTCTTCCTCTTCAGCACTCAGTCTTTGTCAGGCTTGTGGCCAGAAAGCTGCTTTAGCTCCTGGTTAGTAGGTATCTAAATTTGGTCAGCCTTTGGCCAGTGCTGGCTGCTGTTATTGACTTGGTGGCTTTGGGATGGTGTGTTTAGCCATCCTGTGAGTGGGAGGTGACATGTGATATGGCCACCTCCCATGTGCCCTGGCTGCTGTCACTGAGGCCGGGTAGCAGGCCAGTGTGTGAATGGTTGGGATCACCTGTGCTGCATCATGCTGTGCATGTGCAGAGCTGCTGCCTGTGTGGAATGGTGGGACTGTCCTGCAGCTACTGCTTTCCTCTGCTGTATGCCTTGGGATGGAGCTGCAGGAGCACATGGGGCTGTGTGGGTGTCTTTTCTAGATCATCTCAAGTCAGAGGAGTGGTCAAGTCAGGGGCTTTTGGTTCCTTTGCTTGCTGTGTAAGAAAAAAAAAAAAACTGTATATAAAACTTAGCAGGCAGTCTTAATTGGTGACTATCATAGGTGCACTGATATGGAAGGCACCGAAGCTAGTCTAGGACTGAACAATTAAGTCACTACTCTTTAAATTACTCACATATCTTTGGCTCTGGTGGCCTGGTTTCTGTTCTGTAATGTGTAAAACAGTAGGTGCATCTTGGCATCTCCAGAAACTTAGATACAAACTCACACTGAGATGAGTGCTTGCTGTTAATCTGATATGTCTGCTGTTGCTTTAGGTATTGAACTTATTTCTTATAACTATCTCCAGAGAATGGTTTGCCATTATAAAACATTGTTTAATAGCTGAGCTACACTACAGCTTGTGCTTATTTACTAAACTCTGTCTCCAAGGTGATTTTTAAGAATGGTAATTAGCTATTACTGTGTATGAAGAGGAGGAAAACTGACTTCTGCAGACTCATGTTTTGGATACTGACTAAAAGTTAAAAAGTATACCAAGTGAAAATCTTCTGGTAGCGAAGTGCTAAGAGGAACTGGGCTAAAGACACAGTAAGTGTGGATTTTCTGTGGTTGAAATTAGTGTGCTCCTCAGCAGCACTTAGAATGCTGTATTAGATGGAAGGGGCATGGCATTTCAAGGCTGAATGGCAATCTTAGTCTTACTTGATTAGAGCTTGCAGAGGTTGCTAAGAAACAGCCTAATAGTCCTTGAGTAACCAATTATATGGCCCTTGGACAGATGCACAGGTGCTCATTCTCTAAAGTTTTTTTTTAAATCTGAGATAAGACTTGGCGTATTAGTACATAAACTGCAATCTGTTTACGTCCTGCTTCAGGCTTGAAAGTCCTGATTGCATATATGCTGTTCCCAGCAGGATGTGTTCTGGTGCCTTTTATCAGTACATTATTATTTTATTATTACACTTAAATGTTTCCTGCAATGCATCTTCGATTTCCAGATACTCCACTAGTTTTCTAATCTGTTGTGCTTTCTAGTTCTCTGAACATAGCAGCTTAACTAACCGAGCGTCTGATGCTTGAATTGGATGAACTTTACACTTCCAGGCTTTTAATAAGGTGACAGTATCAGTAGTGATGCAGTATCTTATATTAGTAGAAAATGCTATATCAGGTTGAGCAACTTTCAGTACTCATGGAGCAGTACACGTAAATGGTAGTGAAATACTGCATGAGCTGCCTGTTAACTTAAAACACAAGGTGTGATATTTTGGTCTTTTCTGGGTGTATATTTCAACTGATGTTTCAACTTAACAAATTTGAAGTTGTTAACATAAAACAGTCTACATTTTTAAAGCTTAAGTCCTGGATTCTAGCTGGGGAACTTAAGCTCTATTGAGGGAGCTGGTTGATCTTGGAAGGCTTGACTGACATGTGCTTTAGGCAGTGAACTGAGGAATCCACAAGGAGCTTAGTTATTGAACTACTCCAATGAAGACTTCACTAGGAGTTAAGCAGGGTATGCAGTTCTGGGTACCATTTACTATTCTTTCTGTTGGCTGAAGACAGTTCTGACAGTATTGGTCAAGTAGTTTGTGCTGCTACCTCAGATTTTTGGGAGGTGATTCCTTGCTCTTGTGCTGTGCATGAAGACTTTTTGTGTGTGTGTGGTTTTGGTAATTCTACTTCTCTATGATGTTAAAGCCAGTATGACTTTCCCTATGTTGTAACATGGAGTCTTCACTGTAACTGGCTGCATGCTATTGAAGTCCAGAAGTCAGATCATGTTTACTTGATGACGGATGTTTAAGACCAAGTATAGCCCTTGTTTATGGTTGTTTGTCTATACAACAATGAAGTGATAGCATCTCCTGTATTGTTTATAAACTGCTCTTTAAACCGTGTATTTATATATAGGCACAAAGCATTGTAGTACTGCATTCGTCTGTTGAAGACCTTTGTAGAACTGAGTATTGTTCCCTGGTTGATCCATACAGACCAATGCTTTCTTCTTTTAAAAAGTGGGAAAGGAATGGAAGTGGAGAAACTGACTTAGACTTCTGTACTGAATGCTTCAAATACTCACATTCCTGCAGTATTTTCTGATGTTCATCATTAAGCTGTGGTGACTTTGGGGTTGCACAGCTTGTAGTTGCTTTGCATCTTTCTCTGTAAGAGAGAAAATGTGAAGTGGTTGCTGAAATGTATTTGGTGGCAGTTCTTAAGCTGTTAATTTTCAGAAATGAAATCCCCCTTTTTTTTTTTCCTAGCGCTATATGTTACTGTGCACTGCCATAGTGAACTGTCATGGGACTTATGCAGAACAAGCTCTTGAATATCAACTTCATATCTACTCCCTGATCACTGCAAATGTAGGGTAAATAAAATGAACTGGCAGAAGGAGTTTGACTTACAACGGTCTTATAGCAGTGTTAATTTGTATGCCTCTAAGTCATGGATGGACTCTCAAGTTGTGATGGTCTGCATGACTTCAGTTTGCCAAGGAATCTGGAGAAAGTAGAAGAGAAGTGTTAAAGAGATTGAGAAGTATTCACTTACAGGTCTTCCTGGGTTATGACTCCTGGTTTGGGCTACCCGAACCATTCTTTGGACAGTTCTTTAATGCTAGTTGGCTTTACATGGCTTCTTTTTTTTTTTTCTTATTCTTTCTTAAGAAGGAAACTGACATTGGTACTTCAGAGAAGTAGTTAACAATGAAATCATTTTGAGAACTTGCTGTGGGATCTCCCTTCTGTGGCTTCCAGATCTGTCAGTGTGGGGAAGAAAAATAGAGAAGCACTCTCAATTCACAAGTGCCTGCTTTCACTTTTTGGTCCATATATGGTGCTATACCTGTTACAAAGCTTTCCTTCCAAGGCTTGCCAATGTGTGGGTTTTGTCTGATCTATACTAACATAAAGCTACATTGGGTTCCCTCCACTTTACATCCACCTGAAGAATATGATTTCACATCAGAGTTCTGATGCTGCTTTGTTACACTGGAGTTAATAGACTTGAGGTTAGCATATATGCAGATAGTGTCTTGGAATTGTAGACTTCATATACTGGTGTATGCTGTATCAGTTTGCTGCTGTAAGCAGTTAATTTTTAATAGTAATTAAATACAGCATAGTGATTGGTGCTGAAAATGTGATTAAGATTTACTGCAGCTACAGTGTACTGTTCATAAGGTTCCACGTTGCTACTAAAATAAGAACCAAGCATTTGTTTTGGGAGCATCTTTATATAAACTTTTCTGGACACTGGTGCTGCCATGTCTATGTAACTGTGTGCTTGTCTACGTGCAGATTCCTGTTAAATCCTTTGTTCAAATCCATTCTGTGTGTTCATCTCTGAAAGAATTTGTCTTCTTATAGCGGTAGCTTTTCTGGTCATCCTGTAGATACAGCTAGAGCACAGCATTGGTCATGTCTGCAGCATCCTGTTGCTGAGGTGGTTGTAAGGTAAGGTGAGCAACTACCTATGAAATGGAAATTAAAGTCTTTCAGTTTAGCTGTGGCTAGCAAAATCTTCACTTGTGTTGTCTTTCATACATATCTGGTATTGCCCGCTTAGCTTTAGCTTTAATGGCACTCAATTGGGTAGAATTGGTGAGAAAGTTGAGAAGAACTTAGAAAAACACTGCCTTTAGCTCAGTGCTTCTGTAGGAACAGAGGTTGAGTAAGGGCCTCTCTGCTTCCTGGGGCAGTACATCCACGCTCATTAGGTTGAGCTAGTTTTGTGGGCACCTGCCTTTTCAAAAACAAAGGGAAAGACAGTGGTGCTACCAACAGCTAATGTTATTTAAAAGGGTTATGATTAAAATACTCTTTATTCTTAGGAACTTTACATGTACAGAACTTAAGGGCATAGCTATCTTTTCTATGTTCGCCTACCTTCTTGGTATGTGTATTTGCAATACAAAAGGGTGCATGCAGGTGTTCTGTGTTTAGAACAATAATTGAAGTATGTTATTACATAGTTACTTTAATTCCCTCTTGACTTCAAGTTGAAATTATAATGATGTATGGCTTGAAGTGCCCAGAGGACACTAATATCCACGCCGCATGGAGCGCAGAGGGGAGGGAAGAGCAGCATTAATTACCAGTTCATCTTCTGAATTTGAAGTGTTAGCATAAAACAAGGCTTGCATCAACCTTTAATTGGTCTTCGTGGTTGTTATATACACATCAAAAGAGATGATCTAGGTACGTTTTCATTAATGCAACAAGAAAGTGTACCTGTAATGGACTTAATTTATCATGGACTTCTTCCAAAACTTTAGGAAAGGAGTAGGGCATGGATACTTAGTATCAAGTTTGCCACCTTCAAAGGTGGTAGCAAGGCTGAAAGCTTCATTTTGAATCTAATAAAATGGTATGATGATGCCGATCTGACTGCAGTGTATTGCATTTGTATGTGTCTTTCTAAAAGGCTTTTTTTCCTGTTCTCTTATTTCATTGATACTTCCTTCTGTTATTTGCTATTGGATTAACTGGATTTCTGGAAATTCCCAGTGCTGGCCTCAGATGTGGTAGAGAAGACAGTATCTTAATAGTCCTGAAGTTGTGAGGCTATTTAAGGTGTAAATAGCTTTCATGTAGAAGACAAATATATATTGAAACTTAATCCCATGACTCTGTTTCTGAAAGTGTTTTTTTGCCAGGCCAAAGGCTGTCCACTGAAATCAGGCACTGGTGGAGAAACATCTGCTGGAGTTGTTATTCTTCTGTACGTAATTTCTGATGTAATCTCTGTTTCTAATCTCAATTTAAAAGCACCCTGTGTTCTCCCTAAGTAGGATAGAAGGGAAGGCTATGACTTGAGGTTCCACTAGGTTTGCAAGGTTGATTCCCACTGAAACTGTTTTAATTTTTCTTCTTTTTTTCTACTCTAGAGCTGTCAAAGAGAAACAAAAATCTGGGGGGTTTGTACTGGGATCTCTGTGAGGCAGGTGCACTGCAAATTGTGCACTTATATGACTACCCTCAGGTAAACCAGTTAGGATGTTGTTGCTTCTCTTCACATGGCTGTAATACAGCATGCCAAATTGCATTGTTTTGGTAGCTGTTATATTTTGAATAACTTAAATTTGAAACAGTTGACTTTCCTATATCTGATTTCTTCTCAGGCAGAGAGGGAAGGTGTGCTGGTGCCATTTTATACCCATGCGTTGTTGCATGTCTGGAAGAGATGTGACAGTTGGTAGAAGCTGTTTTTCTTACTGAAGCCTGTTTTCCTCACTCCTTGATATTTTGTGGGCCACTGGTTCTCTGTCAGCAGATCTAGGGATCTACCTCCTTGAAGGTAATAGATGGGTGCAGGCAAAATCTGCCATGCTTTTTGTTGTAGACTGCAAAGTGTGGGTTTCCTTTACATGGAAGAAAAGCAGCTTTAGTGAGCTGTTGAATGGTACTAATTTTTTGGTAGTATTTTCTGTCTTTTTTTCAGAATCCAGGAGGAGTTCCTTCTGTGTGTACTTAGTCAGTACTGTCTTTCAAGGCATTTTTCTCTACTGTAGAAGTTTACAAACTTTTTCAAATAGGCTTATCTCTGTTTATAACAATAACTTTGAAAGGCTGATGATATCCTAACTTGTGCTTCCCTATCCCTGTTCCTTTTGGACTGTTTGCTTTCTGAGGTTGCTGAGGATTCTGCTTCAGGTTCACATTGTGAAGCTGTGCTGTCCAAACCCTGAACTGAGCTTAATGCCAACTCAGTGCTGCTGGGGCAGATCTGAAGAGCCATCGAGATGTGTCTTCTGGTTAGCTTTACTGGGGCTGCTCAAAGTAGCCATGCGGAATATGGAGAAAAATCCTTTAGAAATGTAGGCTCTTAACATGACTTGCTTTGGAGAGACTGATAGTCCTGTAGTTTGTATTCTGGAATAATAACAGCAAATTCCTTCAATTATTAGAAGGTAGGCATTATGGATAGCAGTAGAATATTTGGAGTGACTCCCTCAAGTTGAATGAATTTCAGCAGTCTGTGACTTTTCTTTCCCAGCTGTCAAGTTTTAACATTTTTCCAGTTGGCTGGTATTTCTAGTCTGCCACAGGTACTTTTGCCTTCATAACTATCTTACCAGTCATGCTAACTTAATCTTCACCCTTTATATTGTGCCCCTAACTCCCCTCAAATAATTACATAAATACAGGTGGTGTTCTGAAGGCAGTGCTACCTCTCTAGATTGGTTCTTGAGAATCACAGAATGCTAGAGGCCCAGTTTTTAGAGGGGCAGGTGGTACCTCGTGCTGCTTCTGTTTGTGTAGAACTGCGATCCTTGGCTCAGCAACACACAGATGGTGCCAATCACTTTCTTTTGGAATAAGTAGCCAGAGCTGGCACCAGTTGTCTTGTGTTACACAGAAGCCAGGAGAGATTGTTTTTGACCATGACAGATACAGCAGTTGAAGCCTGAAGGTGAGTTGCCTAGTAATGCAAGTTCTGTTTCTCAGTTCAGTCTTCCTCAAGAAACATAATGGGTTTTTCATAGTTAAAACAGAATTTTTAACACAATGTGATCACAGTTGTGTGGGAAAAATTGCTCTGAGATCAGTAAGCTTAATATTTTATCTGACACTTGTCAATCTTCAGCAAGTTACTAAATAGTAAGTGCTTGTTTTGTTTGTGCATTTCTCTTACCTTCCCTTGAATGACAGTATGTTCTGCTTTGTACCACCCAGCCTGGAGTTAATCTCTCTAACAAGACCACCTAGGCTACCATTTTCCCAGGGGAAGTTTCAAAAGCCACTAGGCCTCTAAATCTTTATTCTAGTTAGTAGTATCTCCTGATTAATAGCTCCAGCTCAGCTTGTCTCCTTCAAATAGCATTTATTTTGTGCTGCAACAATTAGAAGGCCTGGTATGGATGTGTTATATGCAGGATTTGGTGGTTTTTGGAATTGTCTAACTTAAGGTGACATTTCAGTACTGCAGGAAGGACAATTCTAATTCAGTTTTATTTTTTTCAGTTAGAATTTCTCAGGTGTTACAGGTTTTTAGAGAGGAGTTCCAAGGTGCAATTATATAATCATGTTTTGTTTTTCTTTCATCCCTCAGACATTGCTTGGTTGCAGTTTGGGTTATTCCACGATAGGTACTGAAGACTTGAGCAGGCCTGCAAGATCCTACACAGTAAATACTTCTTAGCAGTCTCTTGTTTTAATGCTAGCTATCACAAAAAGTGAATACTTCATCACCTACCTGGTTAAAAATGGAGTTTAGGGAACATAAATAAATCCTTATGGGTAAGAACCAGGCAAGAATATGTAAGAACTTATAATTTTTTTCAAACAAGAACCTTCATTTAGTTGTGATTGGTGTCAAATGCTTGTGTTAGTCTGCTCATGGATTGCCAGACTTTGCATGAAGTGCCTCCTTGTCTTGTCCTGTTTGCTTTTTGTGTGGGTTTTTTGTCCCTGAGCATGGCTCCTGTTGGTTTACTTTGACCTGAAGTTCTTGTCAAGGACAGGAATAGATTAACAGTTTTTCTTAAGCATCTCCTGGGCCTTTTGTAATAGAAATCTACAAAGCTGCATACTTCAGTTCTTTCCCTTCCAGGCTGAAGAGTTTTGACAGTTGTTTTCATTCATTGTAGGAAAGTCATTTCCTACTTGGTCAGGGTACACTGAAGCCATGCTGCTTCCCAGCACCTTCTGTTATAGAATTGCCCAGTGACAAGGCAGTCTGGTTTTTTGTGTTCTCCCTGTTTCTTTGGCTAGAGCCAAGCATCCAGCTGCCCTCAGAGTCTTAAGGAGTCAAGACATGGATGAGAGTTGGGGACCTGATCTCTTGCTGTAATGTGATCAAAGAACTTGTGCTGAGCTTGTGAACGCAGCTTGCTGGAATAGAATGAACTGGGCCTAATGGATTGAATGAGTAGGGGTGGTCATGGAATCAACTTAGATGTATTTTGTGAAAACTTGCTTATCAAAACAAATCTTCACAGAAGAGAGAACAGTCACGGGTGTCATTAACTGAGGATTTTATGACGTTCTCTGAGAATTGGTTCACATTCAGCAGTGTTGGAAGCTCAAATGACAGGATTTGAGATGTTTCTTCTGTGTCACTATTGATGTACTTAGTTTTATGAACTTCTTGTTTTATTGCAGTGTGTACACAGGAGCTGTCTAGAGGTAGCACAGGCAGAAGGCTCTTGCTGTGAAATAGAAGTGTTTCAACAAAAGTGATTAGTGGAATAGCTGGTAGGTTGGGTTGATGTTAAACCTGGCTTTTTTTATCTCAGCAGTAGAACAGTATTGCAGGACCCTTTGCACTTGAGGTAACAAAGTATTCTCTGCTTTTTTTTTGTTGTTCAATTCTGGAGCTGTAAGCAAGAGGTTTGAAAGCTAATCCTGGGTGGCTTGTTCAGGTGGCTGCAAAGGACAGTTTAGGCTTCAGAGGTGGAACTTAGTCTCCCTGAATACAGCAGAGATGTGTGTATTCTGGATTTGGAGAACGGAAGATGGTCTGGAGTGGGGATGAGTAGCAGATTGCTATAAAAGCAGGAGTTACTTGTATTCAGCAAGACTAGCATTAATGCTATGCATGCAGTGGTGAAAGGAACTGTTAAAATAGGGATGGGCTCTTCTACAGCCTTTACAGTTTCCTGTGAGTGGAGTAGTAGCTAGCAGCTTTTCTTCAGATAAGCCTTGGCAAGACTACTGCCTGTGCAGATTTCCTGCAGCTTTTCTAAATGAGAAGCTAATTACTTGCTTCTGGTGCTGTGAAAACCTGGTGAGATATGTGCTCCCAACTTCTGGACAAAGACTGCTTGGTCTGCAGCAGCTGTCTGGCAGAGGCTGCTGTCAAAGTTTAGGGCCACTGCTGAGGTTTTTGGGAACAGATAGTACTTCTAAATTGTCATTTGTTATAATGTTAAATTAGCCTAGGTTTGCTTTGGGTGCTAAACTGCAGGCTTGTGGGTTATTCTGGTGGTTTATATATAGGTGAGAACTTTGTCTGCTTTGTAAGTGGTCTGAAGTGACTGTTAACGTCTTCCTTTGGAGATCTTTAGTTACAGACACTGACTGTATTTTATCCTCTTGTGAGCTACCTGAAAATGGGCCCTTGTTTCTACAGGTATTAGGTAAGGCTAATACAGAGTTTCAGATGACTTCAGAACTCCGCAGCTGAAAGTTTTCCTGTGAAATCTGAAGGCCTCTCAGGTTGCATTCTAGTTTATCAGTAGGATGCAAGTATCTTCAGGCCTTCCCTTGAAGGTCTTCCTCCAGCTGTAGTATTGAGTAACACAGAGTTGCATCTAATAGTTTGATTACTTTGAGAAGCCCACTGTGCTCCTTTTTCACAAAGATCTGTGTGCTGCCAGATAGATGTTAGAACACCCCTTTGAGTTCCTTCTCAAAACTGTTTTCATTTAGATACCTGCAGCCAGTTGTTGGTAGGATTCCTCCACCCGGTTGCTGGGTAATGTTTGTTAGCTGAATGTAAGTCCCTACCTGGGTGTTGAGTATTAACTCTGATTCCAACTTATTCACCTGCTGTTTTTATTTGTGCTCCTTTTTCAGTGAGATGACTCTTAATAGTCTAGACATCTTGATTTCCTCTTGCCACCCCCATATGCGCACACATGTACACACCCCTCTATTTTTGTGTTTGCTTTGTTTGGGGGAGGAGAGGAATGAGGTGTTCAAGCTCATGTAGGTGGAGATTTGAGCCTGCTGGCTGCTAACAGTGTCAAAAGTACCTTCTCTTTTCTCCCTTCCACCCCTCCCAGGTTTTGTAGGCTTCCTAAAGAGAGTCAGGTGGGGCTCATCTGTAAACAGCTCCCCTCTAAGAGCAGCGAGGCTCCAAAGCTTGTAAACATTGCCCTGCTCTTGTGACTTGGCCAAGAGGAGTCTAACTTCAGTAATTGCTCTCAAATGGATGACTTGAAGTTGCTCAACGTCTTTCTGTTCTCTGCTGCCCATGTTTGCAGTACTCCAAACCAGCCTTCCGCAACGCTCCTGACAGAACACGACTGTTTGGCCCTGGTTTCCTAAGGGAAGGCTTTTTGTTTAGGCCTCACCATGGTACTTCTCAAATGAAAAATGAGGATTTATAGGAGCGGTCCTTTTATAATTCTGTGTTGGAATGATCTTTGCTTTCAGCAGACAAGTTCTTGCATGCAAGTATGTCTGAAATTTCTGTGAAGCTTCAAAAATGAGCTTCATTCTCTGCTTCATTCTCTCTTTCCCCTGTATGCCTTGCCTGGAAAACAGGGCCTGGGAAGTGGGGAATGCTTACTCCTTCTGCAGTGGTCTCTATTATGCCTTTGTCACGACTGCTTTGAAAAGAACAACCTGTGCACTTGTTCTATATGTCTGCCCTTAAAACTGTGTTGAAGATGGACCTTCTCTGAATCCTTCCCTTCTCCCTGCCCTTGCAATCTGGTTTATTTATGAGGAAGTTGTAAGGGCTTACAGAGCTGCTGGGGAAGGAAATGGAATATGCTTGCCTTTTAAGTCAGCTTTTTCCATGGCAGGCAGGCTGCTTGGGGGAGGGGGGGG
>PPHD01006236.1:3401-24887 GCA_002909625.1 Bambusicola thoracicus
AAGAGTCAAAACATGACAGGTTTAATTTACAAGGTAGCGTTGGGTCAAACACAAACTGTCAGATTTGCACTTCATTTGTGCTAGGAACATGATCAACAATACTGTTTTAGGCTGCCTGTTGGAGCAACGCTCCACCTTGCAGTACAGTGACTGCTGACAAGCACCAAGAGACAAGAGGCAACTGTAGCTGCAACAGCATGTGCGACAGAAGGCCAGAGGCTGGTGGAACGCTGCTGTCTTTGCAGCCAAATGATCAGAGGCCACCGCAATGGCTGCGGGACAGATGTGACCAACTTCAGCCAGCTGCATGGAAATACACAGGGTATGGAAGAGCAAATACTAGAATGCTTCATTGCACAGCCTTCCCCAAACACTGAATCTCCCTGACACACTGTGATGTCAGAACGAGCTTCGCTGCATATTGATTCTCCTCAGCTTTCCCTGCTAACTTCCCAGCTTTAAAGGGTTTACTGAACTATTAACCATTTTGGTTGTGCTCTCATTCCCTTAAGAAATTCTAAACCTGATATTGCAGAAAGGCTTGGATATTTCATCCTCGCACCTGCCAACCCTGGAGGGAAATATCTTTAAAACAATCTTCTGGGAATGCTTACCAAAAAAAAAAAAAAAAAAAAAAAATCCTTAGAGCACATTCCCCAGAAATTTTAGAAATCTTCAAGAAGCACTGCGCCTTTGAAAAGGAAGTAAAAACCCCCAGCAACAAGCAAACCAAGTTAATTCAAAGCATGTTTTCAAGTATCGGATGTGCTCACCGTAGTTACTTTCACTTCCATCAAATCAGCTTAGTTTGAGCAGTACCGTTTAAATGTAATCGATTAAAAAACAAACAAACAAACAAACAAAAAAACCCTACAGTGAAAAAAAAATGGTGCTTTGTTTTTAATGCTTGTAATATACACATGTATTTTTTAAATCAGAGCAGATCTTGCTTTACTATTGATGCATTCTGATTACCATACAGTGTATGTGATTCTCTTTCTGTTTCAAATTACTTCTTTAAAATAAAAAGTTATTTCTACAACTGTGTGTCACAAGATATTTTTTTACCTAGCAATGTTTAGAAATAATACGTATTTATTTTTCTGGGGAAGATTTTAATTAAAGATACCTGCACGTACTATAAGTAAGGAGGTTCTCAATTACTCCAGTAGCCCCAGATCTTTTTTTAATACTGCTTATTTCTACAAAGAGAAGAGAAAAGCAGGTCTTCCATTTACCCCTCGGTATCTACTGGGGTAGATGGATGACATACAGGAAAATTCTTTGTTGCATTTGCCTGTTCCTTCAAACCAGCTTTAGCTGCATCATGAGTTGTTCCCCAGTATACTATCAGCAACTTAGCAGAGAAACTAACATATCAACGTGCAAACAAACCCTATCTGGACTGATGAAATCACAGTCTCATGGCATTTTCTGTATCTGTGTCTCATGACAAGATAATTTATCTACCTACATAAAAGAGAATGGAACAAGCTCAGATGGGAATTGTTTCTCAATAGCCTAAGTCGTGTGCTGATAAGCAATCCAAAACTCCGATTCTGGATCCATATGAAACCAAAGAGAGCAGATGCAGATCCACCAGTCTGGCAATAAATCTCCCTGCCCCCAGCGCTGTGGTTTTCTTTATTGAATCGGCTCCCTCAGAACTTCGCAGCTGCCCCCGGAGCCTGACCTTCAACCTCTTGCCTGACGTGGTGTTGTAAGCAGTACTAACACGATACCTCTAAGTGCATATCAGCAACTACTATCTTTTATTTTTTCATTTTAAATTACTCTTTCAAGCAAGAGCACATCTGTTGAACATACTGGAATGTGAAACTTTAATAACTATTCAACAAATTATCGTTGCATCACTCATGTATATATCACAAAAAGGGACACTGATGCAAGATGTTTGGTACATTTTATATCATTGATCAGACTAAATGTAGGGAGAATGACCTGCTATGTTATTACAGGAAGCCCATTTTCAAGGGTCAGGTGCCATTCAAAATAAAAATAAATCTTTAAAATAGAAACAGATCTTTTTCCTAGCTTGAGGTGTAAGTTATTAATTTTTTTTTTAAATTAATGATAGGATACCAAGAACAGATGTCTGGATTATTTTTGTTTATTTTTTCCCCCTAAAGGATAACAAATGCATAGGAAATGAGCGTATTTTCTGTCCTCCTTGAACAAGCTTCATGTTTGATGCAGGTACAGAATTTGGAACGGATCAATGAATTGCAGTTAGTAGTCCCAAATAGTCAAGGTAGGATTCAAGATCTACCTGGACAGATACCATATCCAATCATGTTTCAAATAAGAGAGTTTTCATGGCAGCATAGATTTCTTTCACCTGACAAAGCTGAAGAGGCTCACAGCACTACCTGTGTTCCCTTTTTGGCCATTATGAAGTCACCATTATTTTCACAAAGCTATCAACACTGAGTACATGTCAAGTATAATTAGCAATCACTTAAACATAATAAAGGGTAAGACATGAATAATCTTACTATTCTAGCAAACACTTTTGTTTTTATTTTAAACTGACTGCTAAGAATCAATTTATGAACTACAAATATTTTCCGCTGTCTTAAGTATGACATTTACTGTAATTTTGTTTACAAAAATGACCACTGCGTATCTCTGTGTAAGGTTTTTAAGCATACTTTATATATATATAACGATGAATGAAATTTCCACTTCCAATGAATTAATAATTCAAATCTGTTTACCAAGTGTTTTTTACACTAAAGCTCCATGACCAGGACAGGGAAGAGATCTAAGCAACAGTATAAGGAAATAAATCATTAGACCCAACCTGTCTTTTTAAAATATCCCAATATATCTCTATTAGGCCAAAGTCAAAAGTCAACAGAAGTGCAGTCTGCCTAACCTCCTTATTTCTACATTCATCAATCTCATTCCGCTTCAGCTTGCCTTTGGAAAAGGAAATAAAAGAAACTAGAGATTTAAAGAAAAAAACAGTAAGATAATGCTTTCTTTCTGTGAAAGAAAAATCAGTCATATTAATGAAATAGCCAAATGGAACCTTCAGGCTCAATGTAGTAAATCGCCAGTAAATTCCAATTAGTACTGAAGTAAAATGTCTGGAAATACTTTTCTCCTATAAGTAATGTGTGTACTTAAAGAAGAAAATGCTAATAACTTGGATGCCATCAAGAATCAGGTCATTAGATAGCTAAATTCATAAGTTATATGTGCTACGTAATTAACTGACACACAGTTTTCAAGATGCATGTTTTGAGAAAATAAAATATACCTAAATCAGAACCATAAAGTTGCCTCTCACTAGTGGTGCCATTTGATGGCAGTGAGCTGACCATTCCTTCCACTGACATAGCACCAGAATGCACTCTGTGTCAGAGCAGAAATTTCACTGTTGTAAAACGAAGACTTCAGAGAAAAAAAAAACAGAAACAACAAAAAAATCAATAGCCACATTGGTCTAATTCTTTGTGAAATTATATGTGAGTAAATCCAAGTGTTCTCAAAGTGATTTTTACAAAAATATTTTTTGTAAAATATGCATCAAATACTGATTTTTTATCTAAAAATTGCCAATAATGCATATTTTAAAATGCCACAATTATACACAAATCTATACCTGCATTACAGTAGTTAGATGCTGTAGATTTTTGACCACTATTATCATGAGCACACTTAAGTACATGCAGATCTAGATCTTGATCCCAGCTGTATTGAAGTGAAGGTGCAATGGGAAGACAGTGAAACTTGCTTCTCAATCTCATCAATTCCATTCTCATACATATAACACAAAGGTAGGGAGAAGCTCTAGATTTTCTGATATCAGAGACTTCATAATTCCTTCAGAAGAATGGAAACTTCATCCTTAGGTCTGGGCACCAGGTCTTAAATTGAAAGGTTCAAATCAATACTCAGATGGTACTTCTAAACGTATTGTTTTCCATGATCTTGCACACCACATCTAAGTGACAAACACAGTAAATATTCAACTCAATACCTTGACCAGTAAAATAGGTAACAAAAGCTCCTTCCCTTGCCTTTGTTTTCTTCTCATGCTGGGCACTGACTCTGAGCTACTGTTGAGAAATGGAGTCAAGAAAATTCACCATTCAAAATGGACAAAGAAGAAATCTGTAGCTCCTTCCTGAGCTACTTCCATCAAGGCTTTTCTTTCTTTCTGTGGATTAACGCTAGAACAGTCCAATCACGGATCAGAGGAATAAAGTAGATGCTCTTTTTTTGCCAGATGCTCCGTTATTTATAGGTATTCCATAGATTAAAAAGCACACCTTACATTTGTCTGCTTCTACATGCATGCTTATGATTCTATAAAAAGTGGTTTAAGAGTTGCTACTTAATGTTGCATTTTTATGCCAGTTCACTACTGTGAACCTCCAAAGAACTTGTCACTGACTGACTACATTTTTATGCCACTGTGATTTACAGAGTGTGAAAGGGAAAAATTACATAACTGTTTACTTAAACTCATACTTTCTCAGAAGCCCTACACAATCCTTTTGTTATCGCAATCTCTAGTGGGCATATGTAGTGTGAATATATCTTAGCACGAAACTGGATATAGCTGACTCTGCCTGTCTGACTTGCGACTTACTGAGTTCTGTATGTCTGAACTTCTGGGAAACAGCTGCTGGTCCCACACTGAAATTAGAACGTTTGAGCTCTCCTGATTTATGTTAATTCCCATGGGAACGATGACATGAAAAATGAACACCACTTGTAAATAAAGTACCAGTTCTCTCAGCATTTAAAAGAAATACAACTTGTTCAGAATACACTGATCTATTTACCACCTTGTTACATTGAAACAGATACAAGGAAATAGCATTGTAGAAAATACAGCTTTGAATATTTGACTATTCAAAGAAAGAGGCTATCCATTCCTACTTTGCTATTATTCAAAGCATTAGTTTGTTACATTTACTGAGTTGAGTTTAGTTAAAGAAAAAATAGTATTATGTGATAGGGTGTGAGGGAAATAAGTCAAACTAAAGTTTATGTGGAGAAAGACAAGGAATAGGAAATACGTCCCAATTACACGATTGCCAAGGAGTTCATGTTGCTCAAAATCTAGAAGCCCTTTTGGTTTACCTAGTTATGACTGCACAGCTTGAAATGTCAAGTATTTAAAGCCTACTTTTTCACTGTACTAGGCTCTCATGGGAGATCCCATGCAGTTTTCCACTGATGAAGACTGGTATTCACAAGACCAAAGCCAAGAAGGCAGGAAAGGACTCCTTTGAGGATTTCATGGCTTTTCATGAAGAAGGAAAGAATAATCCTTCCCACATTTAGTGCAGGACTCTGATGCTTCTGATACTGTACCAAGTTAGGAAGCCTGCTTGTTGCTCTGCTACCTTAGCAAAACAGTCTATTTTGAAAGAGCATCTCTTCATGACATTCAGTCATTTGTTAGGGTAATTTGAAAAGGCGCTGTAATAGGTGATCCAGAGAGGAAAGAGGCATGGTGAGTGTGTTTGCAATTGTGGAGAGACAACACCTAAAGATATTTCAGAAGACAAAGCTATTATTTGTCATTTCCTTATGAACAAAGACACTATTATTTGTCATTTCCTTACAAACTTCACATGCTAAGCTCAACTTGGGGTTGAAAGTAAAAGCAAGCAGTTTGCTGTCAAGATTTTATTTACCAGCTTCATGTTTGAATAGACATAAGATGAATGGGTAAAACTTGTATTAATACATTACAGATAACTTACTGAAGGTACTCCACCAAACGTTCTTAGATTTCACCTCTTCAACTCAAAAGTTATGGACAAGAATATTACTACAGAGTGTAAATGGCCATATGGAAATGTCTGCTGAAGCCAAACAAGCAAGCATCAATAGTATAATCTTCATACAGTATGCTGAAAAAGCATAATGGTTAAAAAATCCCCACAACAGAAGTGTGTATATATATATATATACACATATATGTAAGAATGACTGTACAAATACATCCACATTTTGCAGTTCTTCAGGTGAAACCTCATTTCAGACACAAGTTGACCTGAATTTAAATTTTGATGTATTCTTTAATAGTATAATTTGAAAACATAGTTGATTAATCTGCAGCGGTATTTGTGCAAATAGCTCTGTAAAGGAAAGAAGGAAGGCAAGCTTTTGCCAAAGAAATAAGAAAAGCTAGTAATATCAAAGGATTGTAGGAAAGGGCAGGGGAGCAAAATACTGTACTTTATATAAAAGTTTCATTAATGATTGCTAACTCAATTGTTTCTCTCCTCAATGTGCTAACTGAGATTAAAGACTTTAGTACAGTCTTCAGGGTTTTGAGGTAAATTAATATGGAATATGACTTACTGGGACTAGAGCAAAATATAAAATAAGTAGATGAAAACTGCGGTAGCAATAGAAGCAATTAATAAGAACCAAAATCTGGTGGCTTTTTTTTTTTTTTTAATGACCACAGAATGAGGTTCACACAGGCAAGTATAAAAAGTGTGAAAGAAAACACAAAAAGGATGAAGAGATTATATGTCATTTTATGTCTTGGTGTCCCACTTTTTCCTCAAAAACAAATATAATTGTGCTGTTTCTTACTATTCCTACTTGGTTACATTAGGATGTAATGTTTGGGGATTCAGATTGGGGTACAGAATTGTATTAGTTTGAATTTTGAAATATGTAGTAGTAATTTGTAGTCCTGCTTTCATATCTGCATGCTTTCATTCAGAGTTTCCACAACAGGAAAGAAGAATAAAAAACCCCATACAATAAAGAAGTCTCCTGTTTTGCTAGCAAGGTTTTACTTTTTCTGTTTTCCCTGAAATTAGCTTCCAAACCTGTGTGAAAGTTTTGCTTTCAACAATTTGAAAACTCTCAAGGAAATATTACTTGAGTAATGGGCATCAGTTCTTATCTTTTTTTCTGGCTGCATTAATGAAAATAAAGATGTCAGAAGCAGATCACAACTGTCACAATGCTATTTCCAGGCAGAGAAGTCTTCCTTACTATTATTTGCAAAGAAATTCCCCAGGAGATCCATAAGATAAACCTGTAGGGAAGCTTCATTTTAAGTTTTTGCATTGTATATTGCTAGTTGTGAGGGGATGTATATTGCATTTGACTGTCACAAGTTGCTTTCTCTCCTGGACAAAGAATTCCAGTCAGTAGAACAGGAAGACAGGCACTACGTGTAATGTATTAACCACTAAGCTTACACTACTTACTGAAAAAATAGATAACTGTTTTCCCTTGAGCAACTAGTCCAAAAGTAGAGCAATTGTAGCTTACACTAAAGCTCTGTATTAAGGAATCAGAATTTCAAACAAGTTCATCAATGATACATTAGCTACAAATCTGAAGAGTAAAGACTATTTGTTTCTCTGTGTTCTACTGCTGTTTTCTCTATCAGGATAATGCTGAAAAAATTAACTTTTGCAAGGTATTAAATACCTCATTTACTCCTGCATGATGCACAACCAAAACAATCGTATTGCAGAACTCTGTTGGTTAGTACTTTTGTTGTTCCCAAAATTGATAGATGAGAGAAAGTTATTTTGTAACAGAGGACAAGGAGGGATTAAACTGTTAAATCCACCATTAGAGAACATTTGTGTCAAAGTGATCAGAAATGAGAATATGAAACTCATGTCGAAGAGATTCATGCCATTACAAGTATATTCATGCAGACAAATCCTATTGCTGGATGCACTAGACCAAAGTCAAGCAGACCATCAGCATGTAGTTTTTCTAGCTTTACTTGAACTACTAGAGACTGAACGAACAGAAGAAGGGATTAGCAAAATGAAAAGAACAAGAAAAAACAAGCCTTATGCATAGCAGATAACACCATTGATGCTCAAAAACCGGTTATAGATCTCTGCATTGTAAACTAAGAGAACTGCAACAATCAACTAAATTGATTTGAAAACACTGAACTACACCCAAACTGAAGAAACAACCTTAGATATTTTTTCCTGTACAATTTCTCTTGAAAAATAAATGAATAAGAAAGGAAAGGTACACTGTTGAGTAATGAGGCCAAGTTCTAAGACCAAAATACAGATAAAAAATTTAAAATATCTATACAAATATTAGGGATTAGACTACTAGAGTATTTTTAGTTATAAATTGGCTGTTATTTGTACTCACTATACAAAAGAAAACAAAGCTGTCTGTAGACTTCTGCCATTGACTCTATTTTTTTCCTAACCTATCAACCTAGTATGGCCACAGCAATTCATGATATTATGATGTGGCTGTCAGCCAGTTGCATGCAAGCAAGCAGATCCATTTCTCTTGTTTCTGCTGTACCACCACACACAAGACACCTGGATCCAGCTGAAAGAGGTCTAGAAAGCGTACAGAGAGTATGAATCTCTGAAAGATCAGCAACATAACTTCTGCAAAAGCCAAGTGCTGGTGAAAGAATCATCAGAGTGGAATACATTAGATCCATCCATTATCTAATTAGCCTTTTAGGTCCTTGAGTTTTGAGGGGAAAAAAAAAAAAAGACGTTTTTCCAATGGACCGAGAATGCCGAACAATACAAATGCAGCATCTACTTAACCTTAGCTGTGTTGCTCTGATGGTTTTTGTTTGTTTGTTGTTGGATTGTTTTTGTTTGTTTGTTTTTTGTTTTTGGTGGACAGTACTTTTCAGCCATTCTTCAAAGCCTTCACATTTAAAGTAGATAATAAACTTGTACCCACTATGCCCACCAAACTAAGATCAAATGCTCTGCATGCTGTCTTGCTTTTAAAGTGATTCCTTTTTGCACAGAAATCTTCAATATACAGATGATGTTCAGGACAAAAAGCAAGATTGAGTTCATATAGTCTCCCTTTTTTCTTTTTTTCCTGTTCCTCCAAATCCACAGGATCATCAAAAAAAAAAAAAAAAATTTATCACAGAAGACAAAAAAAAAACCATGCCACTGAAGAAACAACATTCAGAAATCTACCCTATCTGTTGAAGCTCTAACATACTAAATACCTTTTCTACTGTAACTTGCAAAGGTAAAACAAAGTGCAGTCGAAGGAAAACAGAATAGAAGTGTTACATCCTGCCAGTTCACATGAAATATTGATAACTCATGTGGAAAAGAAATTAATTTTGAAGTTTATCAGCACTTGACATATGCACTCTCCAAATATTTAGAAATTACTGTAGGACCAGACTTCTCCATCAATACAGTCAGGTTTTTAGCAGGCTAAATAAATGTGTATAGGCTGAGTCACAATGTTATTAATGTGAATTTCTTATTAGAAAAAAAAAAAAAAATCAAGAAGAAAAACATCCCCTCCCACACCTACAAGAAAACACTTAAGAGAAGCTCCATTATTTTTTCTCCTGGCGTGCAGTAAGACTGGATTTACAAAGGGTACCAAAAATAACAGGAAGATCTACAAGATCAAGTACCTTTACACAGAAATCAAGGCTGCAGAACAAATTAATGAGAATGAATTTTAAGAACATGCATAACTGGCAAAATCTCTTAAAAGTTTTTCAGCTGAGGAATTAAAGAATATCTTTTTAACCTCTTCCAACACTTCTGGTCTTTATAGAAGAGGTTAAGAAATATAAATCCACACCCTAGATTATTTAAGAGTATTAATTTCAACAGAAAATAAGAATTAGACCGTGTTTTACTTAATCACAATAAATGCAGAATTTTGAAACTGCATACAAAATTTGGAATGTTATGGAAGCTAGAGAAAACAGAGGGAAAGAGCTTTATTTCTCTAATTCTTGAGATTAGCATTGTCTGAAAGAAATGCATATTAAAAAAATTACAATGTTCTTCATAATATTGAGTGAAATAAGTAGTTAAGCTATTATGCACATTAAGGATATTGTTTAAATAGAACATTGAAACACCTGTCTGCTTATTTTCAGTATGTTTTTAAAAGACCCTAAAAATAGCCCCTACAAAGCATCCTAATTTTTCTTAGAAATAAGCATTCTCTAATAAAATGTATTGTTATCCATCTATTAGCATATACTACTGATTTTTTTTATTATTATTATCAGTTTCCTTCTCCCCATGTTCTTGAAAAAAAAACATCACTAATATATGTGATCACTGTATAGTGTAATATTTGTAATTTTGGGACAGAAGCGGGCAAGAATAAATTCTTGTAAATCTCTTATAAGAATAAAATTAAACATTATTTGGCAGCAACCGAGAAATTACATTCCAAGGACACTTACTGACATTGCATCTTGAGCCACGAGCACAAAGAGATAATAGCAATGTCAGAAATATGGTATTATACACATGAAAGCAAGCTCACAGAGAAGCTGTGGGTACTTCATCCCTGGAGGTAGGTGTTCAAGTCCATGCTGGATGGGGCCCTGGGCAGCCTGAGCTGGTGCTTGGGAATCGTGCCCACAGCAGGGATGTGGGAACTGGATGGTCTTTGAGGTCACTTCTGACCCAAGCCATTATATGATTCTGAGATTCCTAAAGGTGTGAACACAGATCCTGCTTGGAAGGAGATCAACGTAAAGGCACGGGCAGCAGCTCACCACTGACTGACTCAGTCTTGCTCACATCACTACTGATGGTCTCCTGTAGCTGCTTCACAGAGCTGAGTGATGCTGCTTGTGTGGACCAAACAAAATGTCAGGTCAGAGCAGAGTTCAATGGCCAAACCCCAGCAGCTGCTGTTTCTAATTCATTTCCCTACTCCCATACAGCAGTGGGTAGGGATGGCTGTGCTACTGACTGACACACAGCCAAAACTATAAATATCAACACTCCCATTCCCTGGCCACGCAATCAAGTCTTCTCAGGCATACAAGATTGTGAAATTCAAACCAAAGCCTCCAGAAACATGGTTGCAATCAATGCAATGCTTTTCAGGCAGCTGTAGCTATTGCTAGCTCAGCGCAGGAGCAGTTCAGCACAATCATTTGCCTCCTCCCAGCCTGACTAATCCCTTGCAACTAAGGGGAAAGCCTGCTTCTACTGCCCCAGGGAGAGAGGGAGAGTCTTCTGGCAGCAGATGAAAGCATCAGCCTCCTGGCCTGAAATCTGTAGAAGGCAGAAACAGCCTGAACTTGCATTATAGTAGTGAATTCCTTTTTTTTTTTTTTTTTCCCCTTGCCACTCAGCTATCCACGCAGTTGATTCTGCTGCTTATTTGAGGGAAGCAGCAGGCAGATATATGGCATATGCAAAGGAACCTATAAATCCCTCATTGTCAATCTAAAAAAAGTCTGTCTAGAAATGATTTTATAATTCAGCTATTAATGAGAAATTTGTGGAACTGCATTTTGTTGCCTACTCCTAGAAGAACATTTTGGCTTAGCCAGGGCTGCCCCAGTTCAAATATTCAGCCATTTCCAGCAGGCACCTAGACCCCAGTGCAGGATGGGGCTGGGCCCATTAGCCACCCTGGGGCACCTGGAGAGAGCAGGGCACATAGCATGCAGCAGGGAGGGGTGAGGGCAGCAATGTGAGAAAGGGCAGAGGGAACACATCCATAAGCAGCAGCAGAAGGTGCTCCATGGTCCCAAAACAGAGATTCACTGAGAGCCATGGGAAGTCCACACTGGAGCAGGAGCAAAAACGTGAAGGGGAAAGAGCAGCAGAGAGAAAATAGCACAAGTATATTGTTCCAGAATCTCAGAATGGCTCAGGTTGGAAGGGACCTTAAAGACAGTCAATTTCCACTCCTTGCCACCCACCAGCTCAGGCTGCCCAGGACTCTATCCACCCTGGCCTTGAAGATCTCCAGGAATGGGGCATCCACAGCTTCTCCTGGCAGCCTGAGCCAGGACCTCAGCATCCTCTGGAGTAAACTTCTCCCTAGCACCTAACATATACCTCCTCTTTTTTAGTTTACAGCCATTTCCCCTTGTCTTATCATTAAGAGATTGTGTAAAAATTTGGTCCCCCTCCTGCTTATAAGCTCTTTTTAAGTACTGGCAGACTGCAATGAAGTCTCCACAGAGCCTTTCCCAAGCTAAACAAGCCTAGTTCCCTCAACCTTTCATCACAGCAGAGGTGCTCCAGCCCCCTGATCATCTTTGTGACCCACCCCCCCTTCCACCCCCAGACTCACTCCAACAACTCTGAAATAGACTAATAATACCTTCCCCATGCCCTATGCTGTTTCTTGGGACCAGAGGTAGATGGACTGGTAGTACAGGATTGAAGCTGAGCTTGGAAAGGTGTCTTCAATTTTGTTCTTGTTTCTCACCTTCCATATCTATTTCAACTGGCAATAAATTCCCCGGCCAACTCTGCTTACCTGTTAGTCATGGGCAAAACAATCTTCCAATCCATACCTTGGCCCCTCAGCTTTCTCATCTCATACTCTCTCCCTGCTCTACTGACAAGTGAACTAGCATGTGCCTAGGTGGGTATTCAGCTGATTGCCAAGGCTGCCCCCAAATGTTAAAAGCCCCCAAGCATTACAGCTTTCTTGCTATGCTAAACAACATGGCTTCAGAGAGATCACGCAGGCTTTTCAAAAATGGAGAGAACTCCGTAGAAATGTTTTTGAAAAACATCTTGAAAAATCTTGAACAAAAGTGTTTTGTGACACTTGAATCCCTGCACAATTGGATGCAAGTCAGCAATCTCCAGTCCCTGAGGTGAAACATGCTAAGCAACACATATTTAGGCGGGAAATCTTTCTTATTCTGGCATGCTCGATACCAGAGCACACTAGATGAAAGCAGAACTCTACACTTCAGTGGCAGCAGCTTTCTGTGTATTCAGCGCATGTGAATGATTTTCCAAGGTGGAACAAGATGCCCTGCTTTATTAGAAAGCCTTTCATTGCAGACATGGTCTTATAAAAAGAAAAGAATAAATCCAAGCCATAAATTCCACACGAGTAGGAAACTGAAACTGTATATGACGTAGCCTGTGGTGAGGTATGATAATTTATATAAGCCCATATGTCAGTCATACAGTAGAAATACTGGGACTGCAGTCTCTAGAATGAAAAAGTCCCTCCCCAGCCCCTTGATAGCTTATTAATGACAGATTAGAGCTGGAAAATACAGCCTCTAAATTTCAAACATCATTCTGCAGATTGATGCATGGACGTACTCCACTTTGAAAAGCCTCCACTATATTTCTGAATCATGATAACAATGTAAGATCCTTTTGCTTTGCTGCATTATCACGATAAATTGCAAGGAGAAAAGCAAACACAAAGGCTTATCTCTGCATATATTTAGTAGAACTTCATGAATCAAATGTAGATTCTAAAAACTCATATAGGTTTTCTTTGAACCCTGTGGAACTGTCAAATCCACCTTTTTTTTTTTTCCTCCAGTGCACAGCTGCCTAATTGAGCATCAACAACCTAACAAAGAATACAGCAGGACTTGAGCAACTTTTCTTTCAGACCCTGCAGTGCACAGGTTCTGTATCACTCCCAGCTTTTCAATTAGATCATAATTATAACATGCCTCATTTAGAGCTACAGGAACCCTGACATTGTCAACAGTGCTGGACCATAACGTGTCTGTCTTAATTAGATCTGATTAGTTCTGGGCCCAGACTCCATTGTGAATCTTAGCTCCATTAAAAACTGCTCATCTGTTCGGCAGCTGTGGGTACTGCAGAGCCTTTTCTGTCATGCTACATGGGTGTACTTTGCTCTCTTCCTGACTCTCCTGAGATATCAGGACTCAGTGTAGTATTTTTTTCTGGGTCCTCAGAACAAGGCAGATTATGAAAAGCAAAGGTAAGAGGTAAAAGAACTGAATTATGGACAATTTCACGCTGTATCAGACTGCTCAACTATGGCCTAATAAGACAACGTTTGTAGCAGCAAGTTACGCTTTTGGAAAAATTAAGGATTTTAGGAACAACAACAGATACCACAAAACTCATAGGTGTGATAAAACTGACGACAAACCAATGCACATTCTTTTTTTAATGTACTACTGCTGTTTTTCTGTTTTTCCCCATATCAGAAGTTGTAAGTTACCCATGCTATAGTTCTGCAAGTAATTCTCTACAGCAGCACTTTGAGTGCATTTTAATAATCTTATGACATATCAAAACCTTTCACCTATAATTAAGTTATTTAATCTTGAGGTTTTGTAATGCATAGTTGATATTTAATAAGAAATCCATTTTAATACCTTTTTCCTCTTCTAACGTATGATAATTGATTTTTCTTCTGTATCACACTTCTGGGGGGTATAAAAGAAGAAAAATACTCTTTTTCTACTTAATGATTATAACAAATATTCCACAAGAGATAGTTAGCACTCCATACTAAATGCCCTAAATGCATAGTTAATTTTCATAACAGGGAAAAAAAGCCTCAAAATTTGCATCTGTATTTCAAAGTTGAGGTTTATAAGGAAAACTGAATAAACAAAGCAAATGCAAATTTTCTTTCATAGTTGCTTCAGCAGTTTCCATTGCTGGAAGTTCCTGAAGCATATTATTCATTTTGGAGTGTGAAAGTCCTAAGGAAGACGCAAGGAAGAGGTGCACGTAACTGCTGCCATAGTTTCTGTCTAGCAAAAAACATAAATAAAGCAAACTCTAACCTTAATTCAAACCAATTATTGCTCCTTTCTGCTTGACAATTTTTAATAGATGTTACCTCAAAATCCCATTATGTAGAAAGCCCTAAACAACGTGTAATAAAGTTTCATTACAGAACTGAAAATTAAAAGCAAAATGTTTGTAATAAAAGTAACTACATCTTCAGCAGTTTCCACTGTCCTAGCAGACAGTACAGTGATGTCAAATTGGTTATCTTTTTAAATTTATTAGTAATAAATAACCCATTTATTGCATATTTGTCTTCTGAAATGTCATCAAAACTTTCTTCAGCTAAGCACTGTACATTGAAAACAAATTTTTGGAAGTAGCTATTTTCTAGCCTGCCTGCAGTACACTTACAAGGACTGGGTACAACTCCCATTACATTATTCTTATAGTCAGTCTGATTTCATGTTCTGCTGATAACAGGAAATGACTGGAGTGTACATTGTTGCATGAAACACAGACTGCCTTCATTTTCTTAACTCTGGGCAATTCACTCACAAGCAAACCTCCAAAGGGGTACATAGAGCAGCCTCAAACCTGAATCTCTCTTTGCATTTGAATAATGCCTTTGCTGTCACAGTACCTAAATCCTTTGCAGCAGCATGAATTGACCACCCGAATATTCACCTGAAATCATGTCTAAGTTGCAGGGTTTTTCTTCTTTTTTTTTTTTTTTTTTTTTTAATAACTAAAATCCTGCTGTTAATAATCCACTGCCTGTATACTGCCTCTGAATAAGATGTTACAGTGATTTGAGATCTCATAGCATAAGATTCATTAAGAAGAATCTAGAAGAACAAAAAACTCTTTCAATTTTCAAGCCATTCTTCTTAAGATATCAGGATCATAAGCAGCATAAAAAACAGCTGCATATAGTTTATATAATAGATATACATTTTTTCATATACTGAAAGTGCAACATCTATAACGCTTGTTCTCTAAGCCAGAGAGCAGATAGCAACTAATTCTACATTAACAACTTCTTTAGATTTTAATATTATTTAGTCTCTAAAGATTATTGTATGATTTTGATGCCCACTGTAAGATGAACTACTAGAAGATACTACCAACATTTTAGCAGGAAGAGGGATAAGTGTGATGGCATACATACTACAATGCACAGTGCATAGAATCTGTTGCATCAACTAATTTCCATAGGCTGAATATTACAAACTTCAGAATAAAATTAGACTGAAGTCTAACACCACACGGTTATTTCATCCTTTGGAGAAGAGTTCAGTTGTAAATGAGAAAACTTGCTAACTTTACTGAAGTCTTCACATCCCACAGTTTGCTTATATAGTTTCATTTCCTCTACAAAAATATAAGTTTAACCACAGAGGTGAAGATTCTACACGTCAGATTGTTCTTCAAATGAGGACTAGCCTTTCCACAAGTGGTACCATGCACAGGATTTCCAAAACCCTCTGTTCATCCCTCTCTAGTTCATCAATGTTAGCTTTTGTACTAGGGACCAAAATAGAATGCAGTATCTAAAACACTACAGAATTGAGGCACCACATCCTTTTTCTCTATCATTTCTACTACTTCAACATATCAGCTATGTTGCTTGTTGACACAGCTGAGGACACTGTTCAATACCTCTACTGCTAGGCTAGGCTGCTGGCTCAAGCTGAACTCAAATCCCTGATTGTTTTCTGCGGAGCTGCTTCCCAGCTTGTCTAGTTGTCGGGGTTTGTTTGTTCCTAAATGCAAGACTTTGCATTTGTTCTTGCTGAACTTCTTTAGGTCCCTGCTGGTTCATTCCTTCAGCCAAGCAGCATTTTACCTATATAGCTACTCATGTGTTCAGGCTGCAGTGGCCTTGTTGGAAAAAGGAACATTACATAGACACTGGGGAAAAGCTTTGTTACAGCTGAGGTAAACAATTTGTACCACTTTTATCATATTTGAGAATCTGGTTATTTTTTCATCAGGTAATCAGGTATGACTTACAGTTTATCCATTCCCAAACACATAAAAGCAATGACTGAACACTACAGGAACCAGTTCAATGATTTCCCAGAGGCTGAACTGAGGTCTCTAGTACCTTAAACTGTCCTTTTAGGCCTTTCCTGAAAGTGGGCAAGCATGACATAGTTGTGCCAGCTTTCCCCTAGCAGCATCGCTGGTGCCTGCATGGAAGAATTGCAGATGTAACCATCCAAGGGCTGTCAAGAGTCTCAGCCTTCAGAGCATCAAATCTGTTCTACAGAATAAACGCACATCAGCAGAGGCAGACAGAGTCACAACTAGCCCCTAACCATCCTCATGATGGCAGTCCCTATTTAGGTCTCAAGCAAACAGCCTCCCTCTGCCTCCTTTCTGTGCAAAAGCTGTACAGCCACCTTTCCGCAGGGTTCTCTGCACAGACCCTCTCACACACTCTGATCCTTGCCTTGTTTTGTGCAGTCTGTTCAATTTCTCCTGCAGAGCTTTAACCTGCTGGGCACCAGCAGCACACACCTCTGGGGTTGAGCAATGACCCTTGCTACCACTCCAGTCCCAGAGAGCCAGGTCAACCATCCTCAAGGATCTGCCAAGCCCAGGCCACAGCCAGGTTGGTGCAGCTGCCTCTGCTGGTTGCCCACTTCAGAAGCAAAAGAAATAGGTTCCTGCTGAAATGGACTTGAGGCCATCATATCTCACAGTTTTTCCTTTTCCTTCTTCATATGCCGTAGCTGAAAAGGATCTGTCTTTAAAAGACTAATAAGACAGTACTCGCACGAAAGCCTTAATGAATGAATTATATACAATAACAGAATGACTTTGATTAGAAGGGATCTTAATGATCACCTATCTCCAACTCCCCTGTAACAGACAGGGCTGCCTAGGGCTTCAGAGCCCTCAACCAGTCTGGCCTTGAATGACTCCAGGTATGGGGCATCCACAACTTCTCTGGGAAGTCTGTTCCAGTGCCTCACCACCCTCTAAAGAAAGAATCTCTTCTTTACATCTAACCTAAATCTCCTTCTTGTAGTTTAAAACCATTCCCCCTTGTTCTATCATTATCAGTGATTAATCCACTTTTCTTTAAAGACCCTGCACAACAAGTAGGGCTTACTGTAACAGAATTCAAAAATCAAAACTTCCTATTAAGTAAGCCAAATTTATAATTCACAAGTTACAGTAAGAGCATTTCCATTACAGTCAGTAGAACCTATACAGTTATAACAATACAACAGCTGAGATTTATACTGGACAGAGAGACCTTGTTATCTGATGTATGCAAAGAAAAAAAAAGTAGGGGCTGCACGAATATTAAAAAGTCATTATAACTTGGTCACTAGCAAAAGTGAGGTTTAAGTGTTAATTCTGGACAAAATTTAACCCCTCTTACATTAATCAAACTCTTTACAAATTATTCTGCAAGCAGTTATACTGGTCGCTCTAAAAGTGATGCCTCCTATTTGTTTCCATGAAAACAGATACAAAAAGCACAATAACATTATTTGATAGAACACATTCTCAGCTACAGGATACTATTTTTAAATACAGACACCACTATTTGCTGATTTATGTAAAATAACTGTTCAAGATGCTCTTCATTTTGTGGTGTGACAGCTATGCATGCCTGTCTGGAACGTGGATTATCTTTCACAGTGCTGTCTCTGCTTCTGAAGTGCACCACTCACCACCTCACTGTGCTCACATCCACTAGTTGATCTCCAGCAACGTTCAGCAAGCATCAATGAATGTCAGTGGATGCAATTTTTTTTCCATATGGAGGAGTTCAGTGACATGCTTTTTTTCATCTGCACTCCCATGTCAGACACCATTTTGTCAGGCTGTGCCTCCACTGCCATCTGTCACATGGCAACAAAATGCAATGGAAAACTGGGGGAAAGCTACAACCCCTACTGCCATATCACCAAAATCAGCCTCTGGCACTGTGGGCAAACAGAATAAAATCGGAGGCAATACTTTCAGTGCAGCTCTCATAAAACCAAAATACTTACTAGATATTAAGCACACAGAATGCCCCGGTAATTTTGCAGCTTCAGTAAATAAATACAAATATCGCACATCTGTGCAGATTTTTCTTTTTTGCCTGAGAGCTGTTCTTTATTAAGCATCATAATATCGGCAGAAACAGAACATTTATAAAAATCCCATGCGTACAACTTGCTGTCAATTAACAGCTGTATAGCTTGAATAATATAATCATTTTTGCAAAACACTGTTGCACATATAAAAAGTAAGCCACTATTTTAAGATACTGTGAGCTCACTACATGAAGCCTTCTATAGGAAAGATTTTTTCCAAGTCTTCATGCAGTGCCATTAATCATTGAAAAATATTTGCATAAGAAGAATGATGTGCTCTGTATAATAAACACTGTAAATAAAAATGAGTGTTAGAAATTACTGGAAATTATTTTGTTAAATTTATATCAACTAACAAAGTACGGTACAACTTTATATTCATGTGATAGAAAGCAGAACTCAAACTATTTTGCTAGTTGATAAATTTACATTCCCTTAGGTCTTGTTGAAATGTCAATGGTCTATACTCTTTTAGATTCACCTCAATTTCGCTGCATAACTGAGAAAGCAATTTTCAAGCACTGTTTGCTCTAATGTAAGTTAAAGGATACATTAACTTAGAGAAATTAGCATATAACTAGTTTTCTATTAGTATATTCAAAAACACAGATGAGAACATATACTGTTACTACACAGTAGGTATATTTCTACAGATTAAGGATTATTGCCAGTTATCCACACGTAATTTATAGGAATCAGCTGCTCATAAGCACACAGAAAACAGATTAACTCCTGACAAGTTCCAAAACTTGCCTAATTTTGAAGTGCATGTAATATGCAGAATATCAGCAACTCATTAGTAATGCCACTCAGCTATTTCCGTAGATAGAAATTATTAGAGACTAATAATGTGCTTGGAGACGGAAAGTGGTTTTTTGTTTGTTTGTTCACAGTTGTGGGTTTGTTTTGTTTTTATTCACTGCCACTCAATGAAGGCAAATATTATTTAATCTCATGCATTAGCGTGTTGATTTACTCTTAAGAAACATTATCCCCTCCTCTTAATGCACACAGGCAGCATCCTGCAGCCAAGGATCACTGGTAGTTACACTGGAAGAACTTATCTCCAAGAATACTTTGAAACAATGCTGTGGGCTATCTTATTATCTTTTCATTTTCATTCCTTCTCTTTTTTTTTTTTTTTTTTTTTGGAGAAGCATTTATAAGTTGCTGAACTGCTCCTACCTCCTCCTGCAATTACTTGCTGGAGCAGTTAGTCTCCTTTGCTCTTAACATCTAGAGTTTCAACTAGCACTTCAAACAAGAGCTGCCCCAGTGAGCTGCTCTACAAATCCAACATAGGGTACTCAGGACAGCTGCTATTCTCCAGCAGATGTTTCAAGACCACTGATTATTGGTGGCTGGACAAACTATTTTTGTTGAAGATCTTCCCACTCCTGTGTCCCTCTTTAAAAAAAAAAAAATCTTTTACATCATTAGGGCTTCTGAAAGGAGCTGGTAAGTTTTCCCTCAATTTCTAAAACCTCTCCATCTGCTGTATCCTACTGGAAGTGCACAAGTTTATCAGGACAGGAATAGCAACATGAAAATATCTGTTGTGTTGCACTAGCAGAACTGCACCAGTTTCTGCCTTCTTTACCCAGAAAGGTTGGCAATACCTAAAAGATAAAGACCATGTCTTCCAGAGCTTTGGATTTCACAATGAAAATTTTCTAAGCTATCTTTCAAAGTGAGCATCCTGGGTCCATACACGCAGCAAATCCAACGCAAAAAAAAAAAAAAAAAAAAAAAAAAGGAACTTTGAACCATGAATTTCTCATGGCTAAATGTGCAAGCAAGACTTGCTGAGGATACAATCCATTACAGTGCCATGTGGCAGTAATGGAATCCAGTAGCTCATCATCTATTCCTACAGTAGCTCTTCTGCAAAATTGGCACCTGTAGGGTTCAGTAACTTGGGATATGGCTCAAAGTAACAGTCCTGTAGACTCTGACATCACTTTTAGCGGTGTAGTTAACACCCTACTTGAATAAAGGCTTCCCTTGATGGAGTAAAATATTAGCACTAGAAAAAGGAATTTTTCCCCAGCCAGAACTGTAAATATTTGGGATGGTAGTAGGCAGGGATGCAAGGCAGAAAGAAATTCAGGAATGAAGTGTTTATTATTTTTTCTTTTGCTCAATTAAAGGTAAGTCAAAACCACCACATTTAAGTCAATAAGCTGTTAAGATTGCCTATGAACTACTGATGCAAGGAAACAACTTGATGGTAAAATAAATTAAAGTAGTTTTGTCAGTTATTGCCCACTTCCAGCTTTAAATGTTCCAAGCATAACCAATAGCAAATTCCAAGCCCAAAATTACTACTGTCATTATCTCTTCCATTTCCCCAGCAGTCCTTATTCTCACTTTCTTCCTCACTTGCATAAAAATACTAAGTAGAGCTAAAGGAGCCAACTCCACCCACATCTCCAAGAAATATGTCAGATAAATCTAAATATTTTTGTCAACTCCAAAACACCTACAGTGACTTTTTGTTTCGTCTGTTTTGATGTTGCTCAGGTTTTCTGTTTGTTTTAAAAACAAAGCTGATTGGAGGAAATCTGTTTTAATCCATAGTGTGAAATAAATTTGGGCATACTTTTAAATCTTAGTGAGTTGCTAGAATTATCTGTTGCCATTCTCAATACCATCCAAAAAAATTGGTGCCAAGCTTCATCTATGTAAATATCCAGCCAAAATAAGATGTCCCTAAAATATAAGGGCTTGAAAACGATGAGAAAGAGTTCTGGCAGTCAGATAGGTTAATAGCGAGACAATAAATTAAACATAAACCACCAATCCCAACTGCATGTGATCTAATGGTCACTCAGGGACATTACAGAGCTTTAACATCTGGTGCAAAGAGAGCAAAATTACCACTACACTGGCCTTTCACCTTCTAA